>NW_006497658.1:1513993-1528286 GCF_000471905.2 Amborella trichopoda
CGGTCGGGTACCGTCCGTTACTTCCTACGTACGTACGACCGTACCGTACGTACGGACGACACGTAGTTACGTTACTACTACACACACACACACACACATATATATATATATATATATATATATATATATATATATATATATAGGGATAATCTGAACTTCACATCCCTTCAAATTACAAAAGTTAAAGATAGAGAGAGTTATGAAGGTTGGATTTATTTTTTTAAAAAGCTACTTTTTGTGATATTTTCATCATTAAGGGCAATTTTATAAATATTATTACAAGACAAGGGGTACTTTTGTCATCTCTATAAAATGTAAAGTTAAAATTTTTACTAAAAAATCAGGGCACTCTACAAATAAAATTTCAGCACACTAACATTCAAAATGTCAATCTACTTTTGTAAAAATTTTAAGTTTGCCCCTTTTTAATGGTTAAGTTACCTATTAAAATAATTTTTTAAACAAAAAGTAATGATCTTTTTGATGAATTCATCCATCACAACCTGTTCTAACTTTAACCTTTATATTTTGAGGGGTTGAACTAAATAACAAATAAACAACAAATAATAGTAAATAGATCTAAATAACAGAGGCAACAAACATATGAAAGCTAATAAACATAGAAACGGGAAACTTACATGATACAGATAAGATAAGCTTGATGCACCAACAGAGTAGTTCACTTCTGCTCAAACCAATATACACCAATATTGAAATAAACACTCCTTGAGCAAAAACAATTGATTAGTTATACTTCCAAAACCTGGAACCCAGCTCAACATAAATAGCGGAATTGGATAAAATAAAAGTAACAACAAATAATAGCAGTAAATAGAACTAAATAACAAATAAACAATAAATAATAGTAAATAGATCTAAATAACAAAGGTAGCAAACATATGAAAGATAATGAACATAGAAACGAGAAACTTACATGACACAGATAAGATCAGCTTGATGCACCAACAAAGTGGTTCACTTCTGCTCAAACCAATACACATCAATACTCAGACAAACACTCCTACTTACAAGCACTCAAACTTACAAACACTCAAATACTCCGGCTGTTTTAGGATGTTATTCTCCCTTCTGGCCTTATCCTTTTATAGATGAGAAGTAATCGGATTTCAAAGCGTTTCATATCCGCACCGGCACCTTTTGGAAAAGTAAGATTCCCTTAGCACAGTGAAAAAGGTGCCACATATTTTGCTACAGTGAAAAGTTTTGTCGGTAGCTATAATTTGTCAGTGGCTATAATTTGTCGGTGGCTATAGTGCTATTATCTTTTGTTGACGGCTTTAGGGACACGTGTCCTGCGCAGATTTGGAGTTGTACCGTCCCTGCTACACTCTTTTAGTTATTTTGGGAAAATCAATTCCTGTACAGTCATCACCATTGAGCAGACTATAATCCTCAGTTTCTTTTTCTTCTTTTGTTGATGTGGACATTTGATCAACATTTTCTTCTAGTTCCAATAGGAGTTTTCTTTTAGGCTCTGCCTTTGATAATTTAGGATTCTTTTATTGCATTATTGCTACGTATTCTGTTATATCTATATTGGAATTTGGCAAGGAGGATGGTATCATTTTCATATAAATCTTTTATGTATCCAGGGAATTATTTTTATAGATGTCCACCATTTTATCGATATTTGTCGGCGTAATTATAGAATATAATCCCATCTGTCCATATCATCTTCTAAAAGCTGATATGTCCATTTAAGAATCCAAGGGACCTGATATAAAGCCATGAAGTATAAATGATAATCTCTTTTTAGACAATGTTTATTATAGTCAGAGAACTTTCTCTGTGATATCTACATTTTTGAAGGAAGTATCTGGCTGCATGATCCCTATGAAAGGAACCAACTTTTTAACCAGTTAGGAAATTCAACTAGTTCAGTTATTTTAAAATGTATGTACCAACTATGTGAAGTCTTGGTTTTTTGATATGCAAATACTTCATCCCATGCTTTTATATATTCGAAATAATGATAGGATTTAGTTTTCAATCATTTGGTATTTAAAATCTTTGGTTTTAAAGGATCCAGTCCCCAGTCTTTATAGGAGATGACTTTATGAATTTGGAATTTTGAGTATGCAATTTCAGCGTCATTATTTCTATAGTGGTATACTATAGTCACAGATCTAGTTTCCATAAGTATGGTTTCGTATTATTCTCTACATTTTTCTCCCAAATTGGGATGAAGGTGAATTCGTAGATATATTGCTGCTATCTCAGTAGGGTCTTTTGCCTTGTGATCATTATCAACAAATATAAGTGGCATATGAGTTGTTTATAGGAAATGAGTTATATTAGCACTTTGACTATTAGTGCTTAAAGGGGATTGTTGGGGAGATATATCAATCTTTTATACTTGCTTTTTTATTAAAGCATTGGGAGTTGATGGTGTAACCATGCCTTTTCTTGGATTGGGAACTATATTTATTGGATGATTTGGTGAAGCCAGGCATTTAGCCGGACTGAGAACTATATCCATTGGGTGATTTTACCTTTTCCTACCCTCCCTACAAAAATTCTTGGGTCAAAAAATCAAGAAGATGATTATTTTTACCATTAATGTGTTTTATTGTAAATTCAAATGATCAAAGAATCCCTTGTCATCGAGCAAATATTTGTTTTTGATACAAGATTTTTTACATTTTTTTCAATGATATTTCTGGCTGCCTTACAATCAGTACGAATACGAAAGTTTTGATTTAATAGGTCACTCTGAAATTTAGTTACACATTGAGCAATGGCCAGAAATTTTTTTTTAACAGTAGAATAGTTCTGTTGAGCTGGGTTCCAAGTTTTGGAAGTATAACGAACCAATTGTTTTTGCTCATAGAGTTTTTGTTTGAATATGCCTCCTAATCCTTGTTATGAGGCGTCGGTTTCAATTATTTAAAATGCTGTAGGATTAGATAAAGCCAAGCAAAGTAGCTTTTTTGCTTTCAGTTTTAATTTTTTGATTGCCTTAGTATGTTCGTCTGTCCAATCAGGAGGGTTCTTTTTTAACCGCTGAAACAAAGGTTTAGTGTCTAAAGCAAGGTCGTTATAAAAATCAGAGATATAATTTAGGCAGCCGAGAAACCGTTGAAGTTTTGGTTTTGTCCTTAATGATATCTGGGAATTTTGATGCAAATTCAATTGCCCTGTCAATAGGAATTATCCTCCCTTGATAAATATTATGTCTAAGAAACCTTATTTTCGTTTGATAAAGATTTATCTTTTTGGCTGATACAACAAACCCAACATTTTAGCAGCTTTAAAAAATGTGTTTAGATGCTTCCAATGTTGATCAATGGTTTCACAAAAAACAAGAACATCATCTATATATACAATCATGACTTTTATATAAGGATTGAATATGTCGTTGATGATGTTTGAAATTCAGAAGGTGTATTTTTCAACCCAAAAGGCATAAGATTTCATTCATAATACCCAAAGGGAACGTTGAAGGCTGTTTTATATTTGTTCTTTTCAATTATTTGGATATTCTAATATCCAGATTTTAAGTCAAATTTTGAAAATATGCAGGCATTAATCAATCTATCTAAGATGTCTCTTTTATTTGGAATTGGATATGGAATCCATCTTAATGCTTTATTTAATTTAAAACCAATCTAGGGCTCCTCTTTCGATTTCGGAAGCCTTCTCAATATAAAAGGTTGAACAGCTCCAAGGTGAGGAACTTTTTCTGATAAGTTTTTTATCAAGCAATTCTTGTATTTCAGTTTTACAAACTACAAGGAGCCTACAATTCATTTGAATAGGCCTTGCTTTTGTATGAATTTTTTGCTCCTCAAAACTTGGTCTATAAGGAAGTTCAACTATATGTTGCTTCCTATTCCAAAAAGCGTTAAGGACATCACAATATTTTTTTTCGAGAATAGCTTTGAAACTACAAATTTTATTTTGCATTTCAGGAAATAGTAATTTTTCTTCAACTGTTTTATACTTGATTTCCTCTTTTAGATAAAAAAAGAATTTTTCTTTAATAGAGATTTTATTTTTAATGTTATTTATTTTATGCACTCTGGGCTTATTTATGAAGGTAAATCTTACCTAATGTCCCTCAATATTGGCCTCAATACCAGTATCATCAATTTTGATAGGGTAAAGCATATTTAGGAAAGGAGTTCGAAGAATAACCGGTTGACTTAATCTTTTAACAATGATAAAAGGAAACTTGAAGCATGCTCCATTATTGTAAACTGCCGCATCAGATAGTTTATAGTTTATTAATATCTTACTTCCGTCAGCGGTGTTTAAAACATGTATAGTGTTACTAAAGTGTTTTGTAGGGACTAAGCCCTCATTTATACAGTTTTAGTCTGCTTCAGAATCAATAAGAGCAGTGGTTTGAAAAGTATATTCTTTTTGTACATTTTTAACGATAGTAAACTATCGTTGAGTTATGACTTTGTTTAATAGGTTAACATATTATAGTTTTGAATTTTGATTTTTCCAAGCATATTACAATTTTTTGAAGTTTCAGGGTCATCATTTTTTAGAACTCTAGAGTATCTTTTGCTTCAGGTGGTAGAAGATCATGGTGATAATCATTCATTATGTTACTGAATTCTTCTTCAATATTTTCCTCATAAATACCTTCCTTTTTAAAAGTGGTAGTTCTCATTTCCAAGATTTGAACCCTAGTTTTCAAAGATATCAGTTCATTGCGAACTTCATTTATCTCATTTTTTAACTCAGGAATTGAAGGTCTCTAATAGTTTGAGTTTGTTTTGAACTCTTTTAAGGATGTCGTGGAAATTGTATTCTTCTTTTGTTGGAACGAGAGAAGATCTAGGAGTAGTGGGTCTAAAAGGATCTTTTGTCATATCGATGTATTGAATCAAGGCTTCTTTTTTAGGCTCTAGGTCACTAATTTTATCAATCAGGTCGATGATTAAATTTTCTTCTTTTGTAAGAATATTTATGTTTAAACCATTTATATCAATGATAGCCTTGAAGAAATTACATTAGCAATCATTTTCATGATTATCATCACAATCAGAATCAGAGTCAGAGCTAGTGAGGATCAAATCCTCATTATTTATTTCTCCAATTATCATTTCTTCATCAGAGTTAAAAGAACTATCAGAATCATCTCTTTTTATTAATAGAATATCAAATAATTGTTTTTTAATTTCTAGTTCGATTCGAGTGCATTGATTTTCTTTTTAACTCTGCATTTATGTCTATACTGACTTACCTTTCCGCAGTTATAGCAAACTGATATCTTTCTTTTTTCCCTTTGCTTGAAAGAGTGATCTTGTAAACCTTTTTTAGGAAATGTATTTTTTCTTTCATGTGAATGTTTAGATCTTAATTTTCGTTAAATTCTTATATTTTTCTTTGTGAGTGGGTTTGGAAGTTGGTAAAGTATTATACCCAAATTGTTCACAAAAGTCTTCTAGTTCTTTCTTCTATGTCATTATCTATTTTTCTAATTGGCTTCAAAGTTTCAGATCTGTGCATAAAGCAAGACTTTCAACGTAGATTTTCGCTGATAATGCTCCAAGGGTATAAAGGGAGTATGGAATAATTCCACCATGTTTATTTTTCAGTCGTGTTTTAACCTTTTTCGGTAAAAAGATGAGGAAGTCTAGCTATAAATTTTTCCTTCAAATGATCAGCTTTACTATCTTCCCTGGATAATAATCTAGAGTAGAAAACATCTTTATACCATTTAAAGTGTGAGAGAGTTGGGCAACGTAAATTTGAAAACAGATCTTCAGATCTAGCAGATAAGAGGGTCGTACTTCCAATGAGGGTGATAGTGTAGATCAGTGGATTAATTGCATCTCATTCGTCAACTATATTTTCTTGGACATGTCCAGGTCTGATTTCTGTTTTAATTGCTTAGTAGCTAGGATTTGATCTATTGCAGTTTCATCCATATGAAAATCCTACCATCCTCTAAGCCATCCTTTAAAGCCGCATATATAACTTTGGCAATTTCATGATCTTTATTCTCACTTTGCTTTACAAGCGGTGACATACATTGTCATGTGTTTCATAAGGTCAAGGATCTGATTTTCAGGGCTGTCATATATATTCCAATTTACAATTGACCTTCCTGAATACGACACAGAAGTAGCAATAAGATCTTATTCTATTTGGAGATCAATAAGAATGGGTCTAGGATAATACATTATAGTTTGTGCGACTGGCCTAGTCTTCCTCCCATAATCTATTCTGTTGAGATCTAAGCTTTCAGTCTTAAAAACATTTTCTATTTCACATATTTCTTGGTTTGTATAATTTTGATCTTTTTGGAGGACTTGTAGTTCACCGATCACTAATTTCCCCTTATCATCAATATTCAGTTTTGCAAGTCTTTTGACTAACTCATCAACCAACTCTTTATTATCTTCTTTTTTCTTGATTCCTTGCAGGCTGAATTTTCCTGTATCTATACTTGGTGGTGGCTTAAATAAGACTGCCTCCTTAACCTTCGCTTCTTTCTTTTCTTGCCGTATAGATTTCAATTTATTCAAGACACTTTCACTTCTAGTGGTTAGTTTTCATATAGTTTTTAAGATGAGATTTGTATAATTATTTTGTTCTATAATGTGTGGTATTCCTTATAATTTAGTCATTTGATTTTCAAATTCTTTGGGCCCCAACTTAAAAGGTGAAGCTTTTATTTCAAGTTTTTCTCCTCTTAATTATAAACTCGTTTCAGGGGGATGGATAGATTCTATTGTTTCACCTTTGATTGTGTGAAAGGTTTGAAAGGAATTTTGAGCCATATTTATTTTAAACTCTAGAACTTTAATTCCTTATTTTCTAAGGATGGACTTAAGTCATTTGAAGAATTTCACATTTCTTTTATATTGTATCATCAATTTATTCAACTTTTTATGAAAAATATCCCTTAATTCTTCTTTAAATTCTTGGAAAAATCATTCCCTTTTTGTCTATTTTCGTCAAAGAGGAAATCTTTTTTAATCCATTCTTTATCAATGACAAACTCGTCTAGATTTTGGATTATAAGAATCTCAAAGTCAAATTCAATTAGGGTTGGCTCTTCTTGTTCAGTGTGGGAAAAACTATGAGTATCAACTTTATATATTGGAATGATTTTTCCAAGAATTTAAAGAAGAATTAAGGAATATTTTTCATAAACTTTTTAATAAATTTATGATACAATATAAAAAAATGTGAAATTCTTCAAATAGCTTAAGTGCATCCATAGAAAAAAAGGAATTAAAATTCCAGATTTTAAAATAAATATGACTCAAAATTCCTTTCAAACCTCGCACACAATCAAAGGTTAAACAATAGAATCTATCCATCCCTCTGAAACGAGTTTACAATTAAGATGAGAAAAACTTGAAATAAAAACTTCGCCTTTTAAGTTGGGGCCTAAGGAATCTAAAAATCAAATGGATAAATTAGAAGGAATACCACACATTATAAAACAGAATAATTATACAAATCTCTTCTTACAAACTATAGAAAAGCAAACCACTATAATTGAAAGTGTCTTGAATAATTTGAAATCTATATGGTAAGAAACGAAAGAAGAGAACGTTAAGGAGGCAATTTTATTTAAGTCACCACCACGTATAGATATAGGAAAATTCAACCTGCAAGGAATCAAGAAAAAAGAAGATAATAAAGAATTGGTTGATGAGTTAGTCAAAAGACTTGCAAGTCCTCCAAAAAGATCAGAATTATACAAACTAAGAAATATTTGAAATAAAAAATGCTTTTAAAACTGAAAGATTAGATCTCAACAGAAAAGATTATGGGAGAAAGACTAGGCCAGTCACACAAACTAGAATGTATTATCCTCAACCCACTTCTATTGATCTCCAAATAGAAAATCTTATTGTTACTTCTATGTCCTAGTCAAGAAGGTATTAATTGGAATATAGATGGCATGTCTGAAAATCAGATCCTTAACCTTATAAAACACGTGACAATGTATGTCATCGCTTGTCAAGCAAGTGGGAATAAAGATCATGAAATTGCCAAAGCTATCATATGCGGCTTTACAGGATGGCTTAGAGGATGGTGGGATTTTCATATCGATGAAACTGCAAAAGGTCAAATCCTAAATGCTACTAAGCAATGGCCTATTAGAACTGAAATCGGACCTGAGCAGGTCCAAGAAAATATAGTTGACGAAGGAGATGCAATTAATACACTGATCTACACTATCACCCATCACGTCGTTGGAAGTACGGCCCTCTTAACTGCTAGATCTGAAAATCTACTTTCAAATTTACGTTTCCCAATTCTCTCTCACTTTAAATGGTATAAAGATGTTTTCTACTGAAGATTATTATCCAGGGAAGATAATAAGGCTGATCATTGGAAGGAAAAATTTATAGCTGGACTTCCCCATCTCTTTGCCGAAAAGGTTAAAACACGACTGGAAAATAATCATGGTGGAATTATTCCCTACTCCCTTTATACCCTTGAAGAATTATCAGCGGAAATATGTGCTGAAGGTCTTGCTTTATACAAATATCTGAAACTTCGAAGGCAATTAGAAAAACAAAGAATGACAGGGAAGAAAGAACTAGGAAACTTTTGTGAACAATTCGGGTATAATACTTTACCGACTTTTAAACCCATTCACAAAGAAAAATAGAAGAATTTACGAAAATCAAGATCTAAGTATTCACATGAAAAAAAAAATACATTTCCTAAAATTTTTTTACAAGATCACTCTTTCAAGCAAAGGGAAAAAAAAAGATATTAGTTTGTTATAACTGTGGAAAGGTAGGTCATTATAAAAATAAATGCAGAGTTAAAAAGAAAATCAATATACTCAAAATCGACCCAGATATCAAAAAACAATTATTTGATGTTCTATTAATAAAAAGAGATGATTCTGATAGTTCTTCTAACTATGATGAAGAAATAATAATTGGAGAAATAAATGATGAGGATTTGATCCTCACTAGCTCTGACTCTGATTCTGATTGTGATGATAATCCTAAAAATGATTGCTAATATAATTTCTTCAAGGCTATCATCGATATGAATGGTTTAAACATAAATACTCTTACAAAAAAAAAAAATTTAATCATTGACCTGATTGATAAAATTAGTGAACCAGAGGCCAAAAAAGAAGCCTTGATTCGATACATCGATATGGCAAAAGATCTTTCTAGACCCACTACTCCTAGACCTTCTCTCGTTCCAATAAGAGAAGAATACAGTTTCCACGACATTCTTAAAAGAGTTCAAAACAAAACTCAAACTATTAGAGAACCTTCAATTCCTGAGTTAAAGCATGAGATAAATGAAGTTCGCAATGAACTGATATCTTTGAAAATTATCAAATCTTGGAAATGGGAACTACCACTTTTAAAAGGAAGGTATTCATGAGGAAAATACTGAAGAAGAATTCAATAACATAATGAATAATTATCACCATGATCTTCTATCACCTGAAGCAGAGTATATTCTTCCTAGAGTTCTAAAAAATGATGACTCTAAAACTTCAAACAATTGTAATATGCTGGGAAAAATCAAAATTCAAAACTATAAATATGTTAACCTATTAGACAAAAGTCATAACTCAACGTTGGTTTACTATCGTTAAAATTGTAGTTTAAATAAATATACTTTTCAAACCACTGCTCTTATTGATTCCAGAGCAGACTTAAACTGTATAAATGAGGGCTTAGTCCCTACAAAATACTTTAGTAAAACTATACAGCTTTTAAACACCGCTGACGGAAGTAAGATGTTAATAAAATATCTGATGTGGCAGTTTGCAATAACAGAGCATGCTTCAAGTTTCCTTTTATTATGGTTAAAGGATTAAGTCAACCTGTTATTCTTGGAACTCCTTTCCTAAATCTGTTTTACCCTATCAAAATTGATGATACCGGTATTGAGGCCAACATTGAGGGACATGAGGTAAAATTTACTTTCATAGATAAGCTTAGAGTTCATGGAATAAATAACATTAAAAATAAAATCTCTACCAAAGAAAAATTCCTTGTTTACCTGATGAAATCAAGTATAAAACCGTTGAAGAAAAATTACTATCTCTTGAAATGCAAAATAAAATTAGTAGTTTTAAAAATTATTCTCGAAAAAAAAATATGCTCTGATGTCCCTGACGCTTTTTGGAATGGGAAGCAACATATAGTTGAACTTTCCTATGAACCAGGTTTTGAGGAGCAAAAAATTCCTACAAAAGCAAGGCCTATTCAAATGAAAAGTAGACTCCTTGAAATTTGTAAACTGAAATATAAGAATTGCCTGATAAAAAACTTACCAGAAAAAGTTCCTCGCCTTGGAGCTGTTCTGCCTTTTATGTTGAGAAGGCTTCTGAAATCGAAAGAGGAGCTCCTAGATTGGTTTTAAATTAAATAAAGCATTAAGATGGATTCGATATCCAATTCCAAATAAAAGAGACCTCTTAGATAGATTGGTTAATGCCTGTATATTTTCAAAACTTGATTTAAAATCTGGATAGTGGACAATCCAAATAATTGAAAAGGATAGATATAAAATAGCCTTCAATGTTCCCTTCGGGCATTATGAATGGAACGTTATGCCTTTTTGGTTGAAAAATGCACCTTTTGAATTTCAAAACATGATGAACGACATATTCAATCTTTATACAAAATTCATGCTTGTATATATTGATAATGTTCTTGTTTTTTCTGAAACCATTGATCAAAATTGGAAGCATCTAAACACATTTTTTAAAGCTATTAAAAATGTTGGGTTAGTTATATCATCCAAAAAGATAAATCTTTTTCAAACGAAAATAACGTTTCTTGAACATTATATTATCAAGGGAGGATAATTCTTATTGATATGACAATTGAATTTGCGTCAAAATTCCCAAATATCATTAAGGACAAAACAAAACTTCAACAGTTTCTCGGCTGCGTAAATTATATATCTGATTTTTATAAAGACCTTGCTTTAGATGCTAAACCTTTCTTTCAGGGATTAAAAAAGAACCCTCCTGATTGGACGGACGAGCATACCAAAGCAATCAAAAAACTAAAATGGAAAGCAAAAGAACTACCTTGCTTGGCTTTCTTATTCATACTAATTGTAATGCAGCCAAAGATATCCTTGAAAAAGATGTAAACAATCTTGTCTCAAAACAAATATTTGCTCGATGACAAGGTATTCTTTCATCATTTGAATTTAATATAGAACACATTAATGGTAAAAATAACCATCTTCCTGACTTTTTGACCCGAGAATTTTTGCAAGGAGGGCAGGAAAAGGCAAAATTACCCAATGGATGTAGTTCTCTGTCCGAGTAAAGGCCTGGCTTCACCAAATCATCCAATAAATATAGTTGCCAATCTAGGAAAAGGCATGGCTACATCATCAACTCCAAATGCTTTAATAAGAAAACAAGTATAAGAGATTGATATATCTCCCCAACAATCCCCTTTAAGCACTAATAGTCCAAGTGCTAATAGAACTCATTTCCTAGAAACAACTTATATACCACTTATAATTGTTGAGAATGATCACAAAGCAAAAGACCCTACTGAGATAGCAGCAATATATCTACGAAATCACCTTCATCCCAATTTGGGAGAAAAATATAGAGAATGGTACGAAACCATACATATATAAACTGGATCTGTGACTATAGTACACCACTATAGAAATAATGACACTGAAATTGCGTACTCAAAATTTCAAATTCATAAAGTCATCTCCTATAGAGACTGGGGACTGGATCCTTTAAAACTAAAGATGTTAAATACCAGAGGATTTAAAACTAAATCCTATCATTATTTCAAATATATAAAAGCATGGGATGAAGTATTTGCATATCAAAATACCAAGACTTCACATAGTTAGTATATACAGTTTAAAATAAATGAACTAGTTGAATTCCCTAACTGGTTAAAAAGTTGGTTCCTTTTATAGGGATCATGCAGCCAGATACTTCATTAAAAAATGCACGTATCACAGAGAAAGTTCTCTAACTACAATACACATTGTCTAAAAGGATACTATCATTTATACTTCATGGCCTTATATTAGGTCACTTATATTCTTAAATGGACATATCAGCTTTCAAAAGATGATATGGACAGATGGGATTATATTCCAAAATTATACCAACAAATATCGGTAAAATAGTGGGACAGCTATAAAAATAGTTCCCTAGATCCATAAAAGATTTATATGAAAATGATATCAGCCTCCTCGCCAAATTCCAATATGGATATAACAAAATACATTGCAATAATGCTACAAAAGAATCCTAAATTATCAAAGGCAGAGCTTAAAGGAAAGCTCTTATTCGCACTAGAAGAAAATATTGATCAAATGTCCACATCAACAAAAGAAGAAGAAGAAACTGAGGACTATAGTCCGCTCAGTAGTGATGACTGTACATGAATTGATTTTCCTCAAAATAGCTAAAAGAGTGCAGCAGGGACGGTACGACTCCAAACCTACACAAGACACATGTCCCTAAAGTCATCAATAAAAGATAATAGCACTATAGCCACCGACAAAACATTTCACTATAACAAAATACGTGGCACCTTTTCCGCCATGCTAAGGGAATCTTACTTTTCCAAAGGTAAGGGAATCTTCCTTTTCCAAAAGGTATCGCTGCATATTTGAAACGCTTTGAAATACGATTACTTCTTATCTATAAAAGGAGAAGGCCAGAAGGGAGAAGAACATCAGAAAACAGCCGGAGTATTTGAATGTTTGTTTTGTTTGAGTGTTTGTAGATTTGAGTGCTTCTAAGTAGGAGTGTTTGTTTGAGTATTGGTTTGTTGGTTTGAGCAGAAGTGAACTACTTTGTTGGTGCATCAAGCTTATCTTATCCATATCATATAAGTTTCCTATTTTTATGTTCATTAGCTTTCATATGTTTGTTGCCTTTGTTATTTAGATCTATTTATTATTATTTGTTGTTTATTTGTTATTTAGTTCTATTTACTGTTATTATTTGTTGTTTATTTGTTGTTACTTTTATTTTATCCAATTCCGCTATTTATGGTATCAGAGCCAAGTTATATTTAGTGGTGAACTAAAGAACTTTGCACAATTAGATTTTTAGTCAAAACTAAAGTCGTTGTGACCCAAAGATCACCGTTAAGCCAGAAGGGCAAGAAAGGTGTAGGGACTGTTTCCAGTTGACTCAGATTAAGGCAATTAAATCAAATATGTCAAATTTAGTTAGAACACTATCGAGTAGAACCGCTTCTACCAGTACACTCCGTGTTAATAATAAGGAAGAAGTTATTATCGATAATATCGAAAAACAAATCCAAAATTGGAACATTCCAAAAGTTCGCATAACAGATGTTTATAGAAAATGAACTTTTGAATTTAAAAGTAGCTTCTCAATTAAAACTATTGAGATAACTATTTTTGTCATGGAAACTCAAGATAGTTTCCAACTCCTATCCTTAATGATGGTTGAAGAACATAAAAAGACAAATTTCAACTATCTGCATATTGGTATTGTCCAAATAGCTGTTAAACATTTAACTATGATGGGGTTAAACAACTCTGTTTTGCTCTGTTTAAGGGATAACAGACATAGAAGGTTCACCTTATTAGGAATCGTCGAATCAACTCTTTGCAATGGTCCGATATATTTTAATGGCTTTCCAAACTTTTCAGTAGCTTATCTGATCCTAATCTATTAAAAGTTTAAACCCTGAATCTAAAAACTCAAGGATTTGATATGGAACCTGGATCTCAAAACTTAGCTTTTGTTTATAAAAGCAGTTATAAAGTTATGAACACTCTATGTCCTGACACTAGGCAAATGGATACTAAGGGTCTGACCATTTTCTTTCAGACTAATATGGATAAATCTAATTTGGTTATACCAAGGTCAGTATCATGGAAACAGGTAAAATTACCAGAAAGATGGTCCCTTCAGTCTGAAACTCAGACTAAAATTCTTGAAAATAGAGAATCTGAAAAAATAATTGAATATCCGGACAAAGAGATAGAAATACAATTTCCTTCATCTAAAAAAACTAGGCTGAATGTTTCCAATACACTTCCTAGGAATCTACCTAGAACCTCAATTTCCTCTATTCCTCAATCTGATTACGAGAAAGCCCATAATGAGAGAATAGTCCTTGAAGGGCTTAGAAAGGCTTCAAATCAAATCCAACATCCAATATATAAAGTTGACACTCCAAGTTCTTCCCACCCACCCTGTACTAAAAGAGCCAACCCTATCTGAATTTGACATTGACATTCTTAAAATCCAAAATCTAGATGAGTTTGTTATTGATAAAGAATGGATTATATATATATATATATATATATATATATAGAAGAT
>NW_006497658.1:1539982-1551819 GCF_000471905.2 Amborella trichopoda
TATATATATATAGAGAGAGAGAGAGAGAGAGAGAAAAGAGAGTGTAGGGACAAGTAATGTTACTACTTTTACGGGACAATCATTACTTTGCCATCACCATAATCCTCTATCAGTTTCACATGCATTTTCCTAGAAGAAAATACAACAAAGGGGTGTTGAAAAAGAGGGTGAAATAGGGGAAGTAAAAACAAGGAAAATCATTACAGGTTAACAAAGGGTCTCAGAAGCCTGCTGTATGCAACAGAATTGTACTGTTTTAGGGAGAGAGAGAGTAGATATGAAACAATATAGAGTGAGAATTTGGGTAGAAAGACAGAAAAAGGTATCACTAAAAATGAGAAAAACGAGCCACTTATGGAGGTTTGGAGGTTTTAATGGCGCTCGTGAAAGTGACCGTTCATTGTGGCTTGTACCATCAGATGGTTAGAAACCATTGGATGAGTGCAACCCAACCGACATGGAATGTTGGAAACCCAATGGTATCGACATGGTAATCAGTTCAAGTAGTGAACACGGCGGTTGAGAAGCTGCTTACCGCGGGGAAATAGGCCCCGATGCAAGCATACGAACTGCAAAGTACACTAACGCCTCCCTTATGCTCTTTCGTATGCTACTCGTACTCCACATATGTGTTTTTTATATTCGTTTTTAGAAACACAAATGAATATATATTTAAACAAAGTTTTCATCATCCACATCATTAATGTGGGATAAATATCCCATCAATTATCTCTCTAAACGTAAGACAAAACATAATTTCCAGGGCTTTACACTAAAGAGATATTAGTTTGAAATATACTTAAGTATTTTTCAAACCCAAAAATATTAAGTTAAGCATTTAAATTTATTGTACGAGGAAATAAAGTGCATTTATTAGGAAATTATTTTAGAATAATTTATTTTCATATCTCTAATATTAAATGATTAAAAAATCCTAAACAATAAAATTTGTATCTAAAATATGAAAGATAAACAAAGTACATTTCTCATACTATTTAAAACAAAAACATACAGAAATCCAAAAAATTAAATATTTATTGTAATCTCATAGATGGATGGCAATCTTATTATGAGGAAATTTTCCTCCTTATAAGGGAAGAAAAAGATATGTAAATAAACTCTATTTCTTTGGGACTTCAGTGTGCAGGAGGATTTTTCTACTTCTTAAAAAGAGAGGAAAGATCTAAAGGTTTTTATTATGTCAAACAAAACTTGTGGCCTTTATTGCATGATGACAACACTGCCACTCGGATCCTAAGAAATATGGTGTCAAAGTACAGATTATGAAGGCAGTTGCTTTTAGAAAGCAATGGGGCAACAATAAGAGGCTCCGAACATTGGACTATCTCACCAAAGTTTTACCTAGTTGATTCATATTTTCTTCATGGATCTATTTGGTATCTCCCAATTCCTCATGGATTCCATAGCTTATTTTATGGAGGTTTAGTCTCCTGAGATTTCTTATAGAGGTAAAGATTACTTTAGGGCGTGTTTGATAACAGGAAGGTAAACGTGCCCTAGAAATTGAAAATTCTTCTTTGCTGGGAAGAAATAAGTTATTGTAATAAAATTCTGGGTGTCTGCGTTTGATAACCTGCTGGAATGTTTAAAGAAGTTCCTATTTTAAGTTGAGAATAGGGTTTGAGGAAGTGGACGAGGAGGCATGGAGCAGGAGGCAGAGGCATGAAGAAGGAGGCCGATGTGGGCTTCTGTTGAGAATAGGGTTTGAGGAATGAGCGCAAGGGTGAGGGAGGAGGCGCAGCATTTCTATTTTAAGTTTCATCGGTTTAGACGGAACATTTTTTCTTAAGCACATTGGAGTAGGGAAGTTCCCTTCTGTACTGTATAAGTTCCGTGCATCAAACAAATGAGTTGTATAGTAATGGGGAAGTTCTTTCTTCCGCCCCCTAACTTCCTGTTATCAAACACACATGTGCCTTTAGCTGTTTTGGAAGGCACTTAGGAAACTCACACATGTGCTGGTGTGCTTGAGGAGAAAACTAAATTTTGAACTAAACCAGACATTGATGGAAATAGGTAGGTTACCAGATGTATTCGTCGAACTGTAAGTTTGAAAGATATCTCTATTGGTAAGCCAGCCAGGTTCTATTGGGATGAGAAGCCTCTATGCAATTCAAAAGCAATATGTTGTTCCTTCTCGTATTTGAAATTTTATCAGTAACTCCACCATTGGTTTGCTGCGAAGTTTCTAAGGCCCTCTGGAGGAGTGTGGTTGAGGTAGAGCCATAAGTCTCTATGGATGGTTCAAATCAGACATTATCTCTCCATTTAGGGCTGCTAAACAGGTAGGGTCAACCAAAACTGGGTCAAGATTTGGAGTCTAGACCCTAAAAGTGGGAATAGCGAGTCAGGTCTCAGTCCAACAGACCTGGACCCAATTGGTTTTGGATCTAGCGCAAACCTATCTAGATCAACTACAGCTCGATGTCAGGGTTGGTGTTGACTCATCCTGGTTCCCCACAGTGCAAAGCAATTTCATTGAATGTGACATGACCCTCCTGTTCTATTGATGCTCCCAAATTCTCAAAATTCGTATTTTTTTTTATGTCTCACTTATTCACATTCTAAGAATCCAGTGATGTCGACAAGGTTTTTATCTTTCATGCGAGAAACCTAGGAAGGATGGAAACGAGTTCCATGACTTCTGTCCTCCTTAAGTCATATAAAATGTTACCTGACTTGGCTTGTGTTACAAACATCGAAAAACTTCCAATATTGAACATATTTTAAAAATTTTAATTAGTAATATATCATCATCATCACCATCATCATCACTTTAGCTTTTTTCCAATTAATTGGAGTCGACAACATCAATCCTGGTTCTCCATTCTACTCTACTAAAGGCCATATCCTCAGTAAGGCCATAAGTCCGTATATCTTTTCAAACTACTTCTAACCACATTCTTTTGGACCTATCTCTTGTCCTTTTCAGTCCTTCTACTTGAAATAACTCGCACCTCGTAACAAGTACTATACTTGGTCATGGCCAGCCCACCTAAGTCTACTCTCTCTCATTTTATTACCTATTGGTGTCACGCCTAAATTCTCTTGAATAGATTCATTTCGAATTATATCCCTTCATGTCTTGTTACTCATCCATTTCAACATCATTATCTCCGCTATACTCATTTTCTGGGTATATCGGTTTTTGTCTGCCCAACATTCCGCCCCATAGAGCAAAGCTGGTCTCACCATTGTCCTATACAACTTATCTTTCAACCTCATTGGTAGGCAGCAATCACATAAAATTCCAATTGCACATCTCCACTTCACCCACCCAGCTCTAATTTTGTGTACGACATCTTCCTCTATCTCTCCATTTTTCTAGAATATCAACCCAAGATATCGAAAACGTAGTCTTTTTTGTACTTCCTGACCGTTAATTGAATACAGTGGATTATATATCATCAAATTTATATTACTCATTGAATACCTATATATTCCCTTAATATGTGAGTAAAAGGTTCTCATTAAGTTTTATTATATATCATAATGAATGCTATCACATGTATACGTGAGCTTGAATAATACATTTATACATATATACTACTTAACTTCACAACGAAAAAAGAAATCAAAAGTAATATCATTAAAATTCATCATTGTAATAATGTTAACATGTACAATAATACATACGGCTTTGCATACAATTCTCAAACCGGGGTTTCCTATAGGTTGCTAGAACCTTATCAACCTTTCGATCTCTCTGGTGTTGACGGTTGGATCAACAATTTCTCCCCCCAAAATCTGTAGAATGTTTTGCAGCCCTTGAGCGGAGGATGGCACACGCCCAAATGTCCCTTGCCAACATTTGAAGGTTGCAGAGATGCAATCAAATAGGAAACCCAATTGCCAGCATGCAATGCTTCCTCTGTTGCATATATTCATTTCTTATTAAATATTTTATATTTGTTTCTCATACTCCTATGGGGACAAGTCACAGTGTGGCTACTTTTCTTGGGTTGCCCTGTAAGGTACCTAGGCCAGGAACACCGACACCTATGTTGGTGTCCATGGAATACTTATATTGTTTGATGTGTTCGTATATTGTTTGACATCTACAATAAACTATGTAAGCTATCAACAACGTTAAAAAATTAAACTCAGCCATCCCTTTACAAAAGAAATTCTAATTTTTTAAACAAATTACATAATTTTGTTTAGCAACATAAAGGCCCTATAGGAGGGAAAGGTCTTGACGCCCAAAGTAAGCAAGGTGGATTCACGCAGTTGTAACAGGTAGCAAGCTGGATTCACGTAGTGTAAGTAAATGCTAAGAAATGATGGAAAACCTAAAGACACCATATCCTTTTTCTTCTTTTTTTTCTGTGAAAAAATTGATAGCACTGTTTCTTCTAGATAAATCATATCTTACTGTCCACCAGTTTCACATTTGGACAATTTTAAAGTAGGAGTGGAGCATTCTTTGCCCATCATAAGAAAAAAGGAAGTATGTTCTGCTTTATCAAAAAGTCATCATGCAGTGGAAATAAGAGAGAATGTAAACACGCAGAGAATAAACGAAAATATGAATGGACAATTAAACTAGGAAACAGTCGGAGAGGGCCAGCATAGGTGGCATGCCAAGCGCAACAATTGAACAAAAGGAAGATTATCATGTGCGGCTAATGATGGGGATAGAAAAGCATCGGCAGTTGTATGAAATACAAAATTATTAAAAGTGGGACTCATGGCTCGGTGGTTATGGCGATGAAACCACAGTGTAAAATCAAGGGTTCCAATCTCACTTCTTACCTACCCCAAAAAAGAACGACAAAGCTATTAGTTGGATGAAGATAACACAAGGGAACTCCTGAGACTAATCATACAAAGGATGGTAATAGAATTGTATCACATAAAACAAATGTTTGGGGAGATTGACAAGGGCTATAGTGAATAGCAAGTTTGACCATTATATGGCTTTCGGACGTGTCCATAGGTGAGTGTTACTTGGGTTCTCCAACCAATACATAAAGAAGGTCATCCAAAATCCGAATATGGCCAAACACTAGAGGCAAAGACAAAAAAATGGGCAATTAAGTTTCACGGTAGGCATTGTTATGGCATAAAGGAGCATGTAGCACTGACAGAGGTGGAAACTATCTCATAGGGAGGGCACTATTTTGGTTCAGATTTGAGATGGATGGCACTTGTAGCTGGAAGATAATAGAGAGGAAAAAGGAAGAGAGGGAGGATTGAAGGGAAATATGACAGGAGGAAGAGGGAGAGGCTAATAATCATAGAGAAGGAGAACAATATAATGATGTTATATGGTTTACAGCAGTTAGTATTTGACCCAGATGGCGTTGTGGTTCTGTGAGTGCTTTCAGCCTCAGATTTCGGCTAATACATTAGAAAAAACAAGAAGTTTGTTGCCTCACTGGCATGGAACATGGTCTCATTTGAAGTGTGACGATGTGTTTCACTCCTTTGTAGGTTCTGCTACACTCAGTTGTCATATGACATATCACGTGTGCGTCATCTTTACAGCAACAAATTTGATTCTAGAGAGAAACAATGTAGAACCTTTGTCCCAGCTTCCAGTGTATAGCTTGATGTGTTATAAAGTCATCATCTCAATCCATAGGTTTTGGATTTAAATCTCACATTATCCACAACTAGCAAATGTTACTCTGCAGCGTAAAATGCATTTATAGGAAGAAGGTTACAACAAAGAAAAAACAAAATCTTACAAACTTTAAATTGTCAAACAACAGATAAAGACATGAAGTTACCTCCAATAAAGAAAATTCTCCAAACCTACACAAGTTGCCATAGGAGCATTGTCACCTCTCCTCGGAAGAGTTCTGATGATCCTTGTATACCCACCATTTCTCTCGCCATACCTATCTTGAACCTCAATAAACAATGCATAAACTATCTCTTTTTCATATATAAATCCCAAGGCCTGCCTCTTATGTGGGGAACCATCTTTGGCCATTGCGATCATCTTATCTATATATTTTCTCATTGCACTTAGCTATAGTTGATTTGATTCTACCATGCTTTAACAGTTGCGTTGTGAGGCCCCTTAGTAGTGCACGCCACTGGTCTGGGGGGCTGTTAAGCTTTGGTACACACTTGCCATGTCGCATGGCATAAACCCTTCCCCCATTGTCTATGAAACTGATCCTATGATCAACATCAACACAATCTGTCGAAGAGAAATTTCATAAATCATAGATGTTGAACATTTACCCACAGAGGTCTCAGCCTCATAAAACACATAAATCTAGTTCTTTTTTTTTTTTAACTTTTCAATTGCAGATAAATTATTCCATGTTAAATATATATATAAAATATTACCTTAATTTTACATGGTATAATTTCAGACAATAGAACAAAAAAATCAAATTCTTCATATAATTTTGTCGCAGAAGATTTCATCATGTTGCCGATAGATATCCTTCTTTTCGCAGTCAAATTATTATAGATGACAAACAAGGTGTATAAGGAGATTGATTTTATAGAAACTAACTACCACTCAATAAATAGATAGAGTAGGTTCAATTCATTTACAAATGTTAAAGGAGTGGTTAGATTAATCATAGGGTTGATTCCAAAAAACCAGCATCACTCATTGACAAAATGACCTTTCTTTTCTCTTATCATATGGATTATCATCCTGGCCATAAGAGAAAGCAGCCATATGCGATTTGTGAGCACAAATCCTTAGAAAATACAAGATAAGAAATATTGACAAGTTAATTTTGACCAGAGGATAGTACAATACACATGATTTTTGTAGTTAGCTTATCCCTAGAGCGAATAAAGGAGCATACATCAATTTATACCATGACACGAGCAATTGTGGATGTCCTCAAACTTCTCTGCTCTGCTTCCCTGCGTAGCTAGGAAACTGGCCCTAAATTGGTTGCTCTATCGATATGGTCTATAAACTTTTGCCCCAGTAAAACACAGCCGAAAATTTTCATCAGTCAGGACTACAATCAATCCTACATTGGTGCTCCATCATACCAATGTTCCTCAGGAGCATAATGTACATCTACTCCTTGGGTTAAAGACCCAGTTGGAAGAATCTTGTTATATGAAATTTTGGGAACAACTGAGAATCAAATCATTATTTTCAAAAGAAAAACAAAATTTAATTATGAGTTTTACAACACTTAAATCTCACCCTCTAAACATCAGGCCATCTACATTGGTTTTTTAAAACCCACGGGAAGTGCAATTTGGAAATTTTTTCGATTGAGATTGGCCTATATGTTGAAGGGATTGATTCCATGAATAATATCTTTTGAATATATGAGTTAATTTTTTTTTTTTTTTCGGTAAACCAATGGGGAGAAGGCCCCTTACCCGAACATTTCTGTAATAGGGTAATTGCGCCACATCATGAAGTAATGGAAGACGAAGGAAATCTAGAGGTCTGGAGCGCCAAATGGTGGCTTCCGTGAAAATTGTAGCCTTCTTAGCCAGTACATCGGCCACCAAATTAGTCGTGAGGAAAAGAGAAAGTCAAATGTTAGTGGCGCCCTCAGACTTTAATCTTATTGCTAACCATTTCCGTAATGTAGTCGCAATGGACCAATATGGGATAAAACGTTTACAACATCTCCATGCTACCGACCTCCATATTCCCTACGAAAAACTGCATTCAAGTAACAAGTGACAGATGTTTTCATCATAAGAATGATAAAGAGGGAATATAGAAGCGAGGGTTACACCCCTACACTGCATGAGTGAAGAAGTAGGAAGACGGTGATGAAAGCTCAGACAGGAGAACCATTTAGCTCTGGGATGACATATGAAAGACCATAATCACGTGAAAGTAGGTTGAAAGGAACCCTTGAACCGGATGAAATTCCAGCCCTCTTTAACCGAAAAAACCCATTTGAAGAGTTACTCGATACAAGAAAATATGTTTGAGGTTTAAGAGGGATAATTGTTGTCTTCGATAAATTGAACCACTGAGTTTGGGCTCTATGTGCAGGTTATGTTATAGTGGTAGGGAAATGCCAGGACTGTCGGGAGCCATATAATTAACTTGAAAGCTTCCACTTAGAAAGTCCTCCCAGGTCCATCTGAATATAGCGACCATAAACTTCTAGGATGGGTCTCTCTCATAAGCATGGATCATTCTAGAAATCTACTAACTTACTATTCCCAATAACCCATCAAACATTGTGACGTAAGAAAGACAAGCCCATTTGAATACCTTTCCTTGCGTAGGAACAAATTTTCTTGTCAACCTCCCAAATAGAAGAATTCCTGAAATACTTGTATTTGAAAAAAACGGGCTTTAAGTGAAGATGGATTAACATTAATTCTCCATGCCAAGTGAAGATGGATTAACATTAATTCTCCATGCCAACTTCATCATGCATGCATTGTTGAACTCTAACTGGTGCTAGGCTTGCGCCGGTTGTGACAGATGAGGGAGAGAAATTCAATCGGCGCTAGGGCTCATCCACTGAATGAAGAGAAGAAAGAGAGAAGATCAACAGGCGCCAAGTCTCACCGACTGCCAGAAGAAGAGAGAGAAAACCAATCGACGCTAAGTCTCGCCGATTGTCAAAAGAAGAGAAAGAAAACAAGTCAGCGCTAAGTCTTACTAACTAACAGAAGAAGAGAGAGAAAACCAGTTGGTGCCCGGTCTCGTCGACTGACAAAAAAAGAGAGAGAAAACCAATGGGCGCTAGGTCTCACCGACTGACAGAAGAAGAGAGAGAAAATAAGTCGGCATTAGGTCACGCCAACTGATAGAAGATGAGAGAGAAAATCAGACGACGCTAAGTCTCGTTGACTGACTGAAGAAGAGAGAGAAAACCAATCAGTACTAGATCTCACCAACTGATAGAATAAGATAGAGAAAATGAGTCAGTGCTAGGTATCACCGAATGATAGGAGAAGAGAGAGAAAACCAGTAGGCATTAGGTCTCGCCGACTGATAGAAGAGGGAAGACCAATTGGCGTTGGGTCTAGGCGGTTGCATTAGAAAAGGGCAAATAGAGATAGAGATAAGAAGAGCAGATCAGAGAGAGAGATAAAGACGACAAAAGAGGAGAGGTAGAGAGAAAAGAAGAGAGAGGAAAGAGGTAAGAAAGAGAGAGATGAAAAGAGAGAGGAGAGAGAAAGGAGGTGAGAAAGAGAGAGCGAGATAAAGATGAGAAAACAGGAGGTAGAGAGAAGAAAAGAGAGAATGAGAGAAAAACAGAGAGAAAGAGAGAGAGAGGAGAGAGAAATGAAGAGTGAAAGAGAGAGGAGAGAGAAAAAGGATGAAAAGAGAGAAAATTACCTTATCCAAGGGTACCGGCTTTTTTCTTCTCTCTCCTCTCTCTCTTCCCAAGACGTACTCATAGGCTCAAGCATGGAATCAAAATTTTATTGAATCTTCAAAGAATGAACCGAAGGCCAAAAGTCTTCTTACAATGAGACAGTGCCTGTTTAAACATGGGTGGATTGATCAAAATTAAACCTAATTTCTGGAAATAAGATATTAAAAGAAATTCTAAAAATGGGTACAAAAGGACTGTTTTACCCCTGCTTAACAATATGTAAAATTTCAGAACAGTCCCTACTATTGTCTGAGAGCTTCCTTGATCTTCTGTGGCTGACCCTGGGTTATTTTGATGTCTGTTTGATTGAAAATTGATTGTCACCTTGTAGGGTTGGACATGACGATCATTTTGTTACCAACTTCGAGCCATGGATCGTGTTTTTAAGCTATGATCACAAGACTTGAAATTTGTTTAAATCTTGGATACTTCGGATCGATAGTGTGCTCGTTCCTTCATGTTTTTCTATGATTTCTTCATCGTAGTGTACTAAGCATGCCGTCACGATTGTGTGGCAACAAACGGGATGTGATTTAGAGCCCAAACGAAGTTTTCGCAACTTTTAAGTTTTGGCCAGAATCTGGAATCCGACGGCCGAAATTTCAGTTACTTCATTAGCTTCGTGCACAAAATTTGATCGTTCATCATGTACGGGATTTGGACCAATGATAGCCTTGAACCTTACGCACAGAATGGAAATGGTTTCGTGTCGATCCGATGCGCGAGTGTCGTAATTTTATCCATCGAGCGAGGTATGTCACTACTGAATATTTTGCAACTTCTTCATGGATCGGTAACTTCTCTCTAGCTTTTCTCCCTGTTCGAATATCATCTCGGGGCATACCACATATCAAATTTTTCGTCTTGATAAGATGAACTCGCTCACCAAATTTGGGAGTGATCCGACTTCGTACGAGTGAGTTATAGGCCCAAAAAGTGACTTTTCGTGACTGTAAAAACAACTACTTTTAATGGTGTTTTGATGGAGTGAAGCCACACAGGAATAGTGTGCAGCCTAGCCTTTTTAGTCTTCTACCCACAACTTTGTCTTAGAATGTCCGATTAAGCTGAAACTTGACCCATAGGGGTTTTCGACCGTGTCGGATCTAATGGTGGTGGTCCCATAGCTGTTTGATGTACCAAAAAAATAGCTCTAGTTATGGGGTCCATTTCGGGGTGCTGGAGACCGATTTTGTTGAAATTGTTTCTTTGTGTTAACTGCCTTAGATATGTCTAATTACGATGAAACTTAGCAGGTAGTCTTTTGAAGTGCTGATGATAGTCCTAACCAATTCTATGGCCATTCTCAAACTGTAGGGAATTTCCACTGTTTTTGTAGACTTTATTGACCTGCTTCCTACCGGGGACCAAGATGATGAAAATCACATTCAAATAGCTTGCTCCACCAAATGTTGTGCTTCAAGAGAAGCGGGAAGGACAATCATTCGGAAAACTACCTTCGGCTTTTACTTTTTTTCTTCTTAGCCACAGGACCACGTGAACGTTGAGGAGATTCACGTAATGGTGTAACTAGGCTGCTCAGACGTAGGGATGTATTGTTCACGTATCCGTCCGTGGAGATTTTAGGGGGAGAAGTGACTTTTTTTTAGGGATCTTATCGAAGTCCTCACCCTCGTACGGACTGTTTGTGATTTTGAATTTGAAGATTTTGTATGGACCTTGTCAGTCAGAATCGGGCAATCTGGCAATTGAGTGCCATGGTGGAGGGAATTATTCCCATTTGGTCTGGGTTCGTTGGTTTGCTTTGGTAGGCGATGTTTGCTGCTACACCAGGTTTGCTTTTGACATTCAGAGTACCACTTTGGGTTTCGTCTACCTGGTCCAGTTGGGGGCAGTGGTAGCCGATCTCAAAGGTCTGGGCTTTTCGGCTAGGCGAGATGAAGTCTCTGACAGGTTTTCCCCTTGCTTTGTCAGTTTCCTGCCTTTGTGATGTTTGTTTGATAGAGTGTAATTGTGACCTTGTGAGAATAATGTTCTTCCTCATGAGACTTGTCTTGCTGTCTCGACGCCGCCCTCAAATTTAATGGTAAAGAATAATGGCGAAAACACCCCAAAAATATTTGCAAAGTAATTTGGATGTTGAGAACTCAAATAGAGCACTCAGAAAAGAAAATAGAGAAAAGTATTGTTTAAGAATCAAACCGGTTCAAAAATCCTCACTGAAGCGTCCGAATGAACTTATTAATTTGTATCATGTTTTTCTTTCGCTCAAAGTACTACACTGTTATTTTTTATTTAGAGATATAAGGAAATGTCCTTTTTGGGATGTTGATCAGCAAGAACTATAATTTTCGTAATTAATTTTGAAAGCGAACAATATAATATCAAACATTTTCGTGCATCGGAATTTATCGGGGAGAAGCAGTTGTATGAATATATGGAGAGGCACTTCACATAGTAGCCTTTATTTTGTAAATTAATTCATTTGGCCACTTATTAGAGTTTTCCATAAGCGATTTTGGCAATCATTTGAATGATATTTTCCATTAAAAAAAA
>NW_006497658.1:1552468-1569853 GCF_000471905.2 Amborella trichopoda
CTCTCTCTACTAATATAACTAACCCACCACTACTTCCTACTCTAACCCCACCTAACCTACCTCTCCCTCTCCCTCTCTCCCTCTCTCTCTCTCTCTCTCCTAGAAACCCCATTTATTGTATGGAACATCTCCCTCTTCCTCTCTCTGCAAGAAAACTGTGATTGTATCTTGGACGCAGTAGCCAACAGGCGTGGCCATGGAGGCTGAAGCAGAAAAGAGAAAGAACTTGTTGTCCAAGGCGAAGGCCGCCATGGAGTCCGAATGCTACGACCAGATGGTCCATTTCATGAAGGAAGCGGTGGAAAGCATAAAGAACGGCCTTAACGAAGAAGAGCGCAGACTCCTGTGGACTGCATACCTGAAGTCTATGGATGCACGCTTGGCTTCATGGCAGAACGAAATGTCCAGATCTCATGTTGAGGTCGATCCACAACAATTGGAGGCCGTCAAGCACAAACTTTACACTATCGAGTCCGAGATTGTGTCCATGTGCTCCGAATTTCATGTCCTCATCGACAAGCATTTCATTGTCGACGATAACTCGGTTGAGGAAGATGTCATTGCCTACTTGTTAAAGGGCGACTTAGATCGCTATGTTGCCGAGGTCAGGCCTGATGATAGCCGAAAGTTTGCAGCCGCTTGTGAAGCTCATCTTTCCTACCTAGTTGCCACTGTAACAGAAAATCTGATAACTTCTTTCTACTTTCTTGCGTTATCTTTTCCTTTCTTGATCCTCTTTCTCTAATTAGTTTCCGCAAGAAAAGAAAATTCCTGCCAAATTGCCACTGTAAAAGAAAATCTGAGGACTTTTTTCTAATTTTTTGTGTTATCTTTTCTTTTCTTGATCCTCTTTCTCTCTTTGGTTTTCGCAAGAAAAGAAAATGCGTAGGATTTCGTTGATGGGTGTTCTTTGTTTCTTCAGACTATTGCGAATGAACCAGGGACCGACGTCAGTGACTCCACACGCAGATGGCTCGATAAGAACTTTTCAATTCTCAAGACCGAGTTCTTCAGCACCGAAGTCGCCAAGAAGGCAGGTTCCATCATGCCGTGTCCTTCTAAGTTTCTTTTAGCTGAATTTGTGGTTCTACAATTATATGAGATAGTTGATTGATTGAAGAGAGCTTATGTTTATTTGGTTGAGCTTTCGCCATCAACCGTATCAAGAAGAAGGAAATTCGTGATACGGTTGAAAGCAAGAAAGTTCTGGTTTCTGCCCGATCTTGTTTTGTTTTGTGAAATCAGTTCTTGGCCTGTCAAGAAAATTATTTCTTACCCAAACAAAAAACAAGAAAATTATGAGATACGTATTTCAAACACGAACTTTCTTTGATTTCTATGGAATTTATTAGTAAGTTAGTTTTTGGTTTGCATTTGGAAACGCAGGATTTCCGTGAGTACATACTTAAATGGTGTGAGACCGAAATGGAAGTCTACGAGGGCAATGAACGCGAGTTGTACAATCTTCAAAAAAGCAAGATAAAACGCAAATTATATCGAGCTATGGTCTCGCACCATCTCAAATCTCCATTTGCATTTTTCTTTTTTCTTTTTTAACTGGTTTGGTTACTGTTCCTCAATCTTGTTATAAATTTGTTTCTTCTGTTTGTTTCAGGTGTTAAAGGCTATTCTCGATGAGGTACAGCGAGAGAAAGTGTCACCCTCTTTACATTCTCATTACACAAATGTGGAGTGATCCTCCTTTATAACTTCTTTCTTTTGAATGGTTAATGATTTGCTCTCAGGATGTACTAGTGCCAGTTCCAGTACCAGTGACAGTGCCAGTACCAGTGCCACCACCCGAGAATGTAACTTCCCTACCCACTTCCGTGAATCTTGTTATGTGGCTGGTTATATCTCGTTTGTTGAATCAATTCTTGGCCAGTGAACTAAATTATCTAACATGGATGGAACACTCCTTGATTTTTGTGGAATTCAATAGAAGTGCGTTTTTAGTTTCGATTTTCGAATGCAGGCACTCTAGGATTCCATGGCTGAACTGGGTGAGATGAAAAAGGAAGGGCAGCCTCATGGACATCCGTGATGAAAACTTTAAAAAATTGAGATTGGATCCATCTATGGTCTCTCTCGCAACCTCTTTACCCCCTGCTCCATTTCTTTTCAACTTCATTTTTCTTCTTCTTTTTTTGGGTTGAGTGATCCTTTATCTTGTTATAAACTAGTCACTTTTGCTTGTTTCTCGATTCGTGTAAGGTGCAAGAGACCCTTCCACCCTTTCCACCTTTTCTTAATCCATTTAAGGATTTGAACCCAGGAGATAAGGGGGACAAAGTCTCAGAAGGTTTCACCATCTCTACATATCTACTCTTTTCTGCTCTTCTTTGGTTTTTCTTCTTCGGTGTTATACTTCTTGTAGAATATGGAGAATGATGAATGTAGTTTTCCTGATGAGCTGGGCTTCCATACGCAACGCCACCATCGAGCTCGGTTACTGTACAAACACTCATTCATTGTGTCAAATTACAATGTGCATTTATTTTCTGTTTCTTCGTTCATTTAACCAGTAGAATACGGATTAAGAACCCAGCATTCCTTGAGTTTTCGGATTGTGTTTGGAGCTTCTTGTTTTTTAATTCATTTGGACTCGTTTTAAAAATGTATTTGTAGCTCTGATTACCACACCGGGACACCCGCTTACCTCTATACACAGATAGAGAGAGAGAGAGACAGGGAGCAGGGAACGGGTAAGCCACAGTGAAATTACTCGTTCAATTGTAGAAATGAGGGGTGGATTTGTGATGGTTGACAGTAAGATTGACAATTCCAGTTTTGGAGAAAAAATAATAAAAAGGGTAAAGGGCTTGTTTCGGGCTAGTTGGTTATCGGGACTCTGTAATGGCTGAGGCAGAGGGTTTCTAGATGGGACTTAGGTTTTTTGCTATGTTTCTTTGGGGCTTTATAATAGAACAATTGGAAGGTGACTAACTTAATACCATTATGTTGGTACGATGGAGCATCAATGTAGGATTGATTGTAGTCATGACTGATGAAATTTTTCGCCATTTTTTACTTGGGAAAATTTTCATCGACAATATCAATAGACAATATCAATAGAACAAGCCAGCGTCCTTGCTAAGCAGGGAAGCAGAACAGAGAAACTGGCTTGTCTTGATTGCTTAGTTTGAGGACATCCCCAATTACTCGTGTCATGGTATAAATTGATGTATGCTCCTTTATTCGCTCAAGGGAAAAGCTAGCTACAAAAATCATGAGAATAATGCTCAGTGTATTGCACTATCCTCTGGTCAAAATTAGCTTGTCAATATTTCTTATCTTGTATTTTCAAGGGATTTGTGCTTACAAATCGCATATGACTGCTTTCTTTTATGGCCAGGATGATAATCCATATGATAAGAGAAAAGAAAGGTCAATGTGTCAATGAGTTCTGCAGGTTTTCTAGAATCAACTCCATGATTAATCTAACCAACTCATTTAATATTTGTAAATTAATTGAACCTACTCTGTCTATTTATTGAGTGGTAGTTAGTTTTCTATAAAATCAATCTCCTTATACACCTTGTTTGTCATCTATAGTAATTTGACTGGGAAAAGAAGGATATCTATAGGCAACATGATGAAATCCCCTGCGATAAAATTATATGAAGAATTTGATTTTTTGTTCTATTGTCTAAAATTATACCATGTAAAATTAAGATAATATTTTTTACATCGATATTTACTATGGAATAAATTATCTGCAATTCAAAGGTAAAAAAAAAACTAGATTTATGTGTTTTATGAAGATTATATGTCCAATTAGATAGGCTGAGACCTCTGTGGGTAAATGTTCAACATCTACGATTTATAAAATTTCTCTTCGACAGATTGTGTTGATGTTGATCATAGGATCAGTTTCATAGATAATGGGGGAAGGGTTTATGCAATGCGACATGGCAGGTGTGCACCAAAGCTTAACAGCCCCCCAGACCAATGGCGTGCACTACTAAGAGGCCTCACAACATAGCAGTGAGATTGGAACCCTTGATTTTACACTGTGGTTTCATCGCCATAACCACCAAGCCATGAGTCCGAATTCTAATAATTTTGTATTTCATACCACTGCCGATGCTTTTCTATCCCTATCACTGGCCGCACATGATAATCTTCTGTTTGTTCAATTGCTGCGCTTGGCATGCCACCAATGCTGGCCCTCTCCGACTGTTTCCTAGTTTAGTTGTCATTCATATTTTCTTTTGTTTTATGTGTGTTTACTTGCTCTCTTATTTCCACCGCATGATGACTTTTTGATAAAGCAGAACATGCTTCCTTGTTTCTTATAATGGGCAAATACATCAATCGTGCTTTACAATTGTCCAAACGTGAAACTGGTGGACATTAAGATATGATTTCTCTAGAAGAAACAATATTGTCAAACTTTTCACAGAAGAAAAAGAAGAAAAAGGATATGGTGTCTTTAGGTTTGCCATCATTTCTTAGCATTTACTTACACTGCTACCTGTTACAACTGTGTGAATCTACCTTCCTTACTTTGGGCGTCAAGACCTTTCCCTCCTATAGGGGCTTTATGTTGTTAAAAAAATTATCTAATTTGTTCAAAAAATTATACTTTTTGTTGTAAAGGGATGTCTGAGTTTAATTTGATAATGTTGTTGATAGCTTACATAGTGTATTGTAGATGTCAAATATATGAACACATCAAACAATATAAGTATTCCATGAACACCAACACAGGTGTCGGTGTTCGTGGCCTAGGTACCTGACAAGGCAAACGAAGAAAAGTAGCCACACTGGGACTTGTCCTCACATGAGTAAGAGAAACAAATATAAAATATTTAATAAGAAATGAATATATGTAACAGAGGTAGCATTGTATGCTGGATATTGGGTTTCCTATTTGATTGCATCTCCGCAGCCTTCAAATGTTGGCAAGAGACATTTGGGCGTGTGTCATCCTCCACTCAAGGGCTGCAAAACATTTTACAGATTTTGGAAGGAGAAATGATATTACTTTTGATTTCTTTTTTCTTTGTAAAGTTAAGAAGTATATATGTATAAATGTATCATTCACTGTCACATGTACATGTGATAGCGTTCGTTAAGATATATAATAATACTTAATAAGAACCTTTTATTCACATATTAAGGGAATATATATGTATTCAATGAGTAATGTAAATTTGATGGTATGTAATCCAATGTAATCAATCAACGGTCAGAAAGTATAAAAGGACCGTACTTTCGATATCTTGGGTTGATAATCCACGAAAATAGAGAGATCGATGAACATATTGCACACAAAATTAGAGTTGGGTGAACGAAGTGGAGATGTACAACTAGAATTTTATATGATTGCTGCATACCAATAAGGTTGAAAGGCAAGTTCTATAGGACAACGGTGACACTAGCTTTGCTCTATGGAGCGAAATGTTAGGCGGATAAAAAAATATACCCATAAAATGAGTATAGCGGAAATGATGATGTTGAAATGGATGAATGGCAAGACAAGAAAGGATAGAATTTGAAATGAATCTATTCAATAGAATTTAGGCGTGACACCAATAGGTAATAAAATGAGAGAGAGTAGACTTAGGTGGCCTGACCACGACCAAATACAGTACCTGTTAGGAGGCGCGAGTTAGTTCAAGTAGAAGGACTGAAAAGGGTAAGGGATAGGCCCAAAAGGACGCGGTTAGAAGTAGTCTAAAAAGAGATATGGCCTTTAGTAGACCAGAATGGAGAACCACGATTCATGTAGCGGACTCCAATTAATTGAAAAAAAACTAAAATGATGATGATAATGATGATATATTACTAATTAAAACTTTAAAAATATGTTCAATATTGGAAGTGTTTCGATGTTTGTAACACAAGCCAAGTCAGGTAACATTTTATATGACTTAAGGAGGACAGAAGTCACGGAACTCATTTCCATCCTTGCTAGGCTTCTCACATGAAAGATCACCACCTTGTCGACATCACTGGATTCTTAGAATGTGGATAAGTGAGACATCTAAGAAGAAAATATGAATCAACTACACAAATCTTTGGTGAGATAGTCCAATGTTTAGATCCTCTTATTGCTGCCCCATTGCTTTCTAAAAGCGACCTCCTTCATAATCTATACTTTGATACCATATTTCTTAGGATCTGAGTGTCAGTGTTGTCATCATGCAATAAAGGCTACAAGTTTTGTTTGATATAATAAAAACCTGTAGATCTTTCCTCTCTCTTTAAGAAGTAGAAAAATCCCCCTGATACTGGAGTCCCAAAGAAATAGAGTTTCTTTGCATATCTTTTTCTTCCATTATAAAGTAGGAAAATAGATACAAATTTTATTGTTTAGGATTCTTTAATCATTTAATATTAGAGATATGAAAAATAAGTTACTCGAAAATAATTTCCTAATTAATGAACTTTATTTCCTCGTACAATAAATTCAAATGCTTAACTTATAAGGAACCTTTAGTATTTTTGGGTTTGAAAAATACTTAAGTATATTTCAAAATAATATCTCTTTAGTGTAAAGCTCTGGAAATTATGTTTTGTCTTATGTTTAGAGAGATAATTGATGGGATATTTATCTCATATTAATGATGTGGATGATGGACACTTTTCTTAAATATGTGTTCACTTGTGTTCTAAGAACCAAGGGAAAAAACACATACGTGGAGCACGAGTAGCATACGAAGTGCAAAGTAATATACGTAGTGTACAGCGGGATTCTGAGACCCTTCATTTACCTGTAATAATTTTCCTTGTTTTTACTGCCCCTGTTTCACCCTCCTTTTCAACACCTATTTGTTGTATTTCTTCTAGGAAAATGAATATGGAACTGATAGAGGACTATGGTGATGACAAAGTGACGATTGTCCCATAGTCTCTCCTTCTATATAGGAAAATGAACATTACTTGCCCCTAATATATATATATATATATATATATGACAGTGCTTGTGCCCTCTCTCTATGTGTATGACAGTGCTTGTGCATGTTCTCTCTTCTGTATGCCTATGCTTGTGCCTCTCTCTCTCATTCGTTGGGAGGTCACAGAAACTGTAGAGATAACATTGTTTGGGCAGAAATTCATCAAAAGAAAAAACATTAAAGAAATGACCTCTTTGATGGGTGAGCCTCAACTTTAGGAATAATAAGATAATAAACTCCTAAAATAATTAATATTAATTTAAATAATTGTAGAATCTATCAGTCAACGCCACAGTTTGAGCTAAGCTATTTGTATTCCTTTGTTTTTCTTTTTGGTTTGGTGAGCTTGATTTGTATGAGGAAGGTTTAAACCAAGATATCTATTGTGCAAACCAGAGGGGTCATCAAAGGCTTGATGGGTACTATTTATATTAAAAAATCCCATATGAAGCTATGGGAAGAGGAGCTAATATTTGAAATATTATATATTTGATGATTTTTTTGATGTTATGTAACAGAGATGAGGATATTGAGATGGACGAGTGGCTAGATAAAAAAAGATAAAATTCAAAATAAATACATTCTAAAAAATTTAGGTGTGGCATCAATAAACAATAAGATGAGAGAGAGTAGACTTAGATGGGTGGGTCATGTGTGGCGTAGACTCAATACAACATTTGTTAGGAGATGGGAGTTAGTTAAGTAGAAGGCTAAAAAAAAGCAAAGGACCCCAATGACATAGTTAGAAGTAGTAAGAAAAGATATAGAGAATTACGATCTCATTGAGGGTAAAACCTTTAACAAAACAACATTGCAAACCAAGAGAATTCATGTAGCCGACCACAATTAATCAAAAAAAAAGCTTTTATAATTATTATTTTTAAAACCTCAATAGAAAGCATTAAAATCATACTTGCCAAAAGATTGGACCTGAGGGGCACAATATACTATTTACTCCATCGGGCAAGACCGCACGGGTACTTTTTGCATTTCAAAAATTGGGATATAACCTCTTCAATGAAGTGACCAATTTAAAATAATATTTTTTTTTATAGGCATTCTATGCCTTCCCAAAAAAATAACTCTTGCCATTAAAAGAGAGAGACCATTAGTTGGATGCTCATATAACCAATTTTCCTAAGTAGGACTTTTGCCAAAGTGAGTAAAGGTGTGGTACGCTTCTGTCGGAGTACAAGCTCCATTTATTTGTAAGCCAACTGTGTGCCCTCCAAGACTCTTTTTCTAAAACTTGTTCTTTGTTTTTTTTTTTTAGTAATTCAGTAGGGAAAGCAAATCCTTATCCGTTTTCAAATAGTTTACGAGTTTGGTTTTTAAAAGTGTTCATATAGTTTATGTATGAATCCGCCCATAAGTATGCGGTCGCTCTCTTTTAAATATTTGTACTTAATTCAGGTCAAGAAGCTACGATTTGAATCCAAAACTACAATAGAAAAAATAGGGATAGTATAGAATCCAAGCATCTTTTAATAGTTCAGATTGAAGTTAGTATCACCAAGGTTATATAAATTTATGTATATAAAATTTAGGGTATAAATGTATTTTATATGATATACCAAATAAAAATAGTACAAAACATGTTAAATAAAAAAAGTTGACTATAATACCTTTGAAATATTTCAAAGGTATTTTGGTTTTTCTTTTTGGTTCGAAGTATTTTGCTTTACTATTTAAAAATATATTTATACCTTAAATTTTAAATAAATATGGAATTTTAAATAAATATGAAATTTTAAATAAAAATAAAAATAAGATACAAAAACTCCTTTGTAACTGTTGCATGTGGACGGTTGCTTATGCATCCTTCTGCTTTCCACATGGGACATGTGACATTCCAAAAAAAAAAAAAACGTAGCCTTGGTATCAAAAGCTATTAGACTGGGATGGAACTTATTTTTCGCCCCGATTATAAAATTTGAAGCTATAGAGTTCGAGCATTTTTTTGTAAAGATATATGAATACTATATCATAGTGGATATATTAATTTAGGGCTTAAATTATTATCATATTTTTACTTCCATAATTGTTGAGATCGAGATTATCAATTGTGAGTTCTCCAACCCTATAACATCAATATATAGGGAGATTTGAAGTGCGAATTCACTTTTTCATGTACCCTGGCCCTTATGTTAAACATTACACATACACCCAGTAGATAGCACATCTAGTTGGATCTCTTAACACTACTAATTTTAGTTGTTTTTAGAAATTGGATCGAGCTAACATTTTGAGGATGCTTGTCCTTCACTCACACTCATGCAGATAAAAAATAATTTCATCAAAAGTAATAAAATAACCAAAATACTTCTACAATATTATAACGGTAGTTTGGTCAATTTATTTCCAAAAATTTATCAAAATATATCTCAGTTTTCAACTATTTAACATTTTACACTTTTTCTATTTTTTGTTTGAACTTACACTTTTTCTAGTACTCCTCCTACCTACAATAGAATTAGAATCTAGTGACCACGTATGCACCTTGCCAATAAGCACTTGTTATGTGTAGTTGTGTGTTGAGGGCTTGGGATTGGTAGATAAGAATATTAAGTCAACTTTAATTGAGAAAAGAAAAATGGGCCACTTACTCCACGATTGTATTAAGGGAAAGCTTTCTAGGTTCCCCTACACCATTAAAGTTCTATGTTCCCCCTTATCGGACCGTTTATTTTTTAATGGAGGGCTAAGATTGTCTCAATCACAATGTCATATTTGTACACTATTTTATTTTTATTTTTTTTCTATAAATTGTTTTGACACTAAATTTTGGACGTCCATTCCTTTATTAAACTCGCACTAACGAAAAATATAAAAATATATATATTTTTGATAAAATAAAATGATCAAATACCCCTGAAAGTTTCAAGGGGTATTTTGGTTATTTTTTTTTTCAAAAAATTATTGTTAATCTTTTTTATAGGTGAGTGCCAATGAGAAGATGGCACGTAGCAAATTTCATATTCAAAAAAAAATATTAAAAAATTAAAAATAAAATACTTTAAGACATCGGATCTAAGATCAAACAGTGAGTGGCTCTCTTGATCAAAAATGGATGGCTGGATGATAAGGAGAACATAAAACTTCTATTGTGTAGGGGAACATAGAAAGCTTTCCCTTGTATTAATTAGCAATCAGTGAGTGACTCCCCTCCTAAATCACTATTTTCCTTTCTTTCGCCGATGGGTCATACTTTAAGCGTGGGTGCTTGTTAGATGCGTTCAAGGACAAATATATTTTGAAAAACGGTTTGATAGGGTTGTAGTGCTATTAAAATAAGTAAACCTCACCTTATAACTCATCGAAATTTGTAATTCAAGTATTGGAAAACCTTTTATATTGATCATCTCGGTTTGAATATTATTGCAGAGAAAAAAATTAGGATTTTAAGTTCAAAAAATAGTATATATTATCACAAATATTCTAGACCATCCATTTCACCTTAAAATTAAGTGTTTATAGATCTGTAATATCTATATTATTTTTTGAGTTTCGAATTTTATTGTTGGTGTTGGAAATTGATTTCAGAGCCTTCATGAAGATTTCCATTGCCGAAAGTGCTTTCCAAAAAGGATTTTGAGTGAGGTTTTATTTTTTTCTCAAAAAGCCTAAGCCTTATAGAAACTTCATCCACATATTTCTTTTGTCCTTTTTAGGGTCTAGTGTACACAAGTAGACATTTTAAATAAGGATAGGTTTCTAGCTTACTCATAAGTACATATGCAACCTGTTGAGTTTATGTGGCCTTTAAAGGCCTTATGAAAGCTTGTATGAGCATTTTATATAATGAAACATAAACTCAGTGGGAGTATGGTCCTGTTGTGGACCATTCTAGGCAAATGTGATTTGTCGATACTCGGACTAGGCTCGACATGCTAGACCAGTCGAGTTTGAAAAAACCCAAAGTACCTGAGCATAGGGATCTACCGAAAAGGGTTTAGTGGGTTAGCCCTTGATGAGGTCGGAGTATGCCCAGAAGAGAGCCTATGGACTGTGTGGCCCTTGTGTGTGATGAATAACCTTTAGAGACAAGGCTAAAACTTCGTCGTTATACCATCACATGACATGTACATAGATAGTCGTTTTAAGATTCACCAATAAGAGTGAAGCATGTACATATGCGAGAGATTACCCCTATGCATCATAGAGTCATGGTTGCATCATGGTCTAGAGGACCATAATTTTTGTCTCTAGGGGAGAACCTGAAATCCATAAAATGTTATTGTGTTCCCTAGTCTATTAGCTGACTTTGGTGGTCCAATCATGAGCCCCTGCAGTAGACCGTGGGTCATGGGAACTACTGGGTCGGTTTGAGAAAGTTAGGTGGATCGTGGTTCGCAGTTGAAGGTGGAGTGCTCCCATATATTGATAAATTCCTAGATCTAACGGATCAAATTCCTATAAAAAATTAATTAGTTTTTAATTAATTTTATGATATATGATTTGTTAGAATGTTTATTTGAATTTTTGTGAATCTTTTTATATTTTATTTTTTGTCATTTGGATTTATAAATTAATATAAATTCATTTTTTAATATTTTAAATAAAATATAAGATTTAAAAATTCTAAATATGAAATAAAATATTTTCTAAAAATATATGGCCTCCATAAAATATGGGGCCCAAAATTTAAAAACTATGTGGATTAATGGTAGGGCCACATGGCCATCAAAAAGGTCGCACGCCCCACCCATTCACATATTCTTCTTAGAAAGAATGTTTATCCTTTGTTTTTGCTTATCTTTTGAGATAGCCAACTTACATGATAAGGTTGAATATTTGAAATATTTAATAAATCTTTAAATCAACATTGCTTGATCCAATAAATAAATATTGGATATTCTAAAATAGAAAATAAGATATATATTTTCTTTATTTAAAGATTTGATGGGAATAGATCTAAAAAATGGAAGATAAAGCTCTAGCTCATCTCTTTGAATCTTGATGGTGGATCAAACAGATGGATGGCTCAAATCTCTCACCCCACAAGTCTCTTTAGATCGACGATCAAGATTTAACCATACAAATTAAGACAAACTCCAAAGGCATAGAAAATCTATAAAATGAGGTATCTCACTTCATAAAATGATGTACATATTATCTCCTCTCTCTTTAATAATTCTATCTGTCTACCAAAATTTAATTCTCTCTCTAGATTACCAAAGGGGAGGCACGCCCCAATTTTGAGGCACACCCAAGTTTTATCTTCTATCTCTCTCAAGTTTTTTCTACAAGGGTACGTCAAAATCCAATTTCGCTCGTTGTTTCTAGATGGCAAGCCCAAGCTAAGGTTAGCTTGTGGTGGTCTGATTTTTTAGTAGCAAAGGGGAGGATCCCCTTGTTAGTAGATCTCTCAATCTCTCTTTTATCTATCTCTCATCTCTCAAAAGATCGAGCTAATAGGGTTTGAGCAAGATTAAGGCATTGAGGCCTTAGGTAGTTGGTTCTAGATCGAGATCTATATATCATTGAGAGGGTTTTGCTATACGTAGGAGAATCAGGTGACCGATTATATATCCCGAACACCATCCCATCGGAAGGAAGAGACTCGGTGTGGGGTGTACTAAGCCCGGTTAAGGTAATCTCTGACACTCTTTTTTTGTTTCTTACCATATTTAATTATAATATGTTTATATTCTCAAGCATAAGAATTGTGGATATTTTCTTTGTTTAAAGAAAATTGGTTTAATGGCATCAAGGTTTTTAAGATCTTAGATTTGTTAGTTTTATTTTCTTTGAAGCAATAGTTATTGTAATAAAACTACTTGTAAGTGATTTTGCCAAACGAAAAGAAAAAAAAAAAAAAGGGGTGAAAAAAGAAAAGATAAAAAAATAATATTCATCGACAAGATCACGTTAGTCTTTCTTTCACAGGCTTCCTCTGAAATTTATCTTAAAGATGCATTTTTTATTCAATACTTTTGGGATTCATCATCTAAGTCAACTTGATCATAAATATGAAAAAAAAAAAATGGAACTTTAAAATGTGCATGTTTTTTTAGAGATATTTTTGACACCATCCATATCTGATTTGACCCTTTCACACAGTATCCAACTTTATGTTCATCTTAAAGATGGACGTTGCCCTTGCACTTGCATACTCATAAAGGAATTTTTTTTAAATAATCAAAACAAGGAGTATTTAAAGACGTAGTTAAAGTATTGAAAATTCTTACAACGGCCTAAATAAATTCGTTGTTATGAAAATTAATAGCCGAAAAATAATGTGGATTGAGCAAATTTTATAATTATTTAAAATTTTTAAAAATAGAAAGGCCATACAATGTCTCAAAAATACAACACTTTTAAGATTTGAAATCCGTCCCCATATCCATACATCGAGGTGGAGAAGATGAGTTGTCCAGTGTAAAAAATAACCCTTTTGCATAGGTTTTTGGGATACTTGTCCCTTTCCTTGACATACAAATACAGGTGGCAATGGACCCGATTTATCCGGGACTCGACAGGTATATCCGATCTCGAGTTGGTATAAGTCCAAATTTTGAACTCAAAAAGTCAAGTTTGGGTCCAAAACTTGTATCCAAATATTGGATCCGACCCGTTTCCACCCTACATACAAGTTTTTCTAGCCTTAAGAGACTTAATTGCCTTACAGCTTGTATTTTGACTTTATCTCACTTAACCGACTTTTGCAACTTCTCTTTATTTTTCAACACAGTATATCTCTACTCTCCACCAATCCAAAGAAGGACAGAACCCCTCATCACTTAAAAAATCACATCGAGACAACGCCCATGCTTGGTCCGCCCACTTCTTATGACTGAAGTGTAAATAAGTCGCTCTCAAAGCCTGTAACTGCAAAGATCGTCGTCTCTCCCTCTCTCTTTCTCTCTCTAAGTCATTTTTTTCTCTCCTACTTATGTGTGGTCGAGTCTTCTTTTTTTTCTTTCTTCTCTTTTTTTTTTTCTTATTATTATTATTATTATTATTATTTTTAACATTACGTTCTATAATGGGTAGAAACTAAAATATGTGGGAGAGGCATTTTTTTTCTCTATACACCATTTTTATTAAGACCTAGCTGGATGTCTGACAAAGTGGTTAGTGCTTTGGCAAATCTAATCTAATACAAATATCAAAGTTATCAAGACTGGTTTTGACCGGCTAACTATGTTTAAACAATATTGGGCATTTTTTATATTATGTTTTATTTTTAAATTTTAAACGTGTCAGTCTTATTTTATTTTTTTTAAATCCAATTCATGGGTTCAATCGATAATTTTGATTTGACCAAATTTCTAACTAACAAAAAAATCCCATTTTGATAAATTACTGTAAATTCAAAAAATCTTTACCACCCATCGACAAAACAAATGTTAGATGTCTTGATTATCATCGTCAAAACCTTTTTCTAATTAATTGAGGTCGACTACACAAATTATGATCCGTCATTCTACCCTATTAAGGATCATACTTTTAATGATGCAATAAATCCGTACATCTTTTTTCACTACTATCAACCATATTTTTTTAGGCCTACTATATTAGATGTCCTAATATGTCAAATATCATAACATCTCATTTATGCTCTCTATTCCTTACAAAAAGGTCGTTTTGTCTGGGCTGACCTAAAAATAACATACAGAACACATTTTTTTCTATTTCAGTTTGCTCTGAAAAGGATAAGAGAACAAGAAAATCATGCATGTGTATTAAAAGTTAACAAAAAAAATATAAAGACTAAAGAAGATGAAAACAAATAAAAGTTGAGGAGGCATCTATTTTACGTGAGGGCCCACCTCGTTTATGTTACCATCTATCTTACAGCCCGTTCCCTCTTGTTCTCGACGACTCTTTAATATTCGTTTAGGCATTTTCTTATAATTGTAACTACCAACTAGATCACGCCACGTTATACCCGTCGTTACGCCTCAAGCCATCGATTGAGGGGAAATAGTTTTTATATAACGTTGATGCCCAAAAAATTCATTCGAACAGGTTGTTTATGGAAACCATCAATTCGATCATCTCGACCACTATGTAAAAACATAGATTTCAAATCTTTAAAATAATACATATTATAATATATTATCTAGTCTCTTATTTTTAAGATTTTCAAATATTCATAAATCTTTTTGATTTATACTATTTTTTAAGTTTAATTTTTTTCTAATACCATCATAAAGATTTGTAATACTGTAATAATATAGTTTGGCACAATTTGATTGTGCGTCCTACTTTGATGGTTTAGAGCGTGGTCTTATACAAATCACACCCAAAGTAATAAGTTTAAGCCAAAAATTATAAGATCCCACGGGAGCATAATGTACCTTTATTCCCTCGGGTAAACCCTAGCTACCACTGTCGTAGTTATCAAAACTGGAGCAGATTGTGATTATGCAATTAACCAGGCCTTGCCCCATTGACTTAATGTAAAAAATTAGTTTGGTCGAGAACTTTCAAAAAATCAATGTTTGACCGGTATTTATTTTTGTTCTATATTGTATATTTTAAACTATTTTTCATATTTTTGCTTATATTTTTAAAAATTAGTCGAACTGATTTTTTACTGAAATAGAGCCCTTGAGGTTTGGTGTAATGCTTTATCTTGATAACACTTATCACTATTTTTAGGGTCCCCAAATTTTGGATCCTCACGAACTTTAAATAAATAAATTTCTTTTTTTAAAAAAAAAAGTACAAGTTATATATTTTCTAGAAAAGTCCTATTATACTCATTTTTTACCGTCAGATTTGAATGCTTAGTAACTCATAACCCTTTTCCCTATTTTCCTGAAAATACTCATATCGTGATTTAAGTTGGATTTCGATACGTTAATAAAAATCTTCTTCCATGGGTCTTTCAGCCAAAGGAGTGAATGTATAATGTGCTCCTCGAAGTACAATATTCACTGTCTTTATTCAATCACCGCTTTATTCTCATATTTGTTATCGTCTTCCCTTTGGAGCTTAGAGAACTTATTCGAGTCGTAGGAATCTCATAAAACGGACCCAACACCCAAGAAACGGTTGTGATGATCTAAGGGCTGGAATGCACACAAGAGTCTCATGATTAAAAAATTATTAATAATAATAGTGGGATGAAGCCCTGATGGCTTGGGTTTGACTAGGACATTAGCTATCAATCTCCTTTGATCATTTGTATTTTGAGAAATAGTTAATAATAATTGTGTTTTCAAGTGTTTAATGTGATCAGGAAGATTCAATGGGATTGGTTCGGAAGGTGTAGCAGTTACTCGACAAAGGAGAGACGAAGCCGTAGCCATCACCGTAACCTTGTTATTCATGATGATGACAGTATTGAAGCTGTTAAGGGCCATAACATATAGCAGGGTGGGGAGAGCACGAAGGATGGAGGAGTCTATGAGACTTTAGCCAAAGGGGTACCACAAGAAATGTTTCTGACTGGCGAGGAGGCACAATTGCGGCATTACAACTCCACAAGGCCTTACTCGGATTTTTCGCCTCGTAAACCGTGATAGTGAAACACATCAGTACTATGATCCCCCTCGCTACTCTCATTACAACTAGCTACTGTTAGTTGGATTTTGTAACTTCATTAAGTGAATTAATGTCAAAGTATAATTGTCTTGCATATCTCCATAGTATTCAAATATTAATTTATATAAAAAGTTGTTTCAATTTTTTTTTTGTAAGATAAATGTATGTAATATGATAATATACACTTCATCTAAGTTTTTCTATTTTTTTTTATTTTTTGGGGGTTTTTGACCAATTTTTTTAAAAAATCTACTTGACCAGTTAGTCAGGTTAACCATCCCGATTCGTCCGATACTAGTTCAAACCGCTCTCAGCCTCATGACCGGTTAACCGTTCCGGTTTGATTTTGCAAACACTGGCTACGAAGCACAAGTTCAGAGGCTCCAACTTGCATAAATATGTTTTTTTGGGTCGACCAGACTGGGGAATAGTATAGGTTGGATGGCTCATATTCAATCCTATCATACATAATGGCGAGCATATATTGTCACTCTTTCCTTTTCAATATTTTTATTAAAGAAAAAGTTTATATATGGTTGCAACCTTAAAATGTAGGAGTAAAGATGCACCTCAAAAATCTATCGAAAAAGGTTGTTTTAATGTTGAAAAAACCTTATAACTGATCATCTCGACATCGAGATGAATGAATATGAAAAAAAAAAAAAATTATAATTAGATATCAAAATAGATTTTCAGTTAAACTTAAGAATTCCTTACACCAAAAATATATATTACAATACAATTTAGAGGCGCGCTTTAATTGGATTGTTTAACGTTGCGACCTTATAAAAACCACACCCTTTTATTAATCATTTAAACTCGAAATTTTGTGGAGTGTTTTGAGAATTGCGCGAATGAAATTTTTTTTAAAAAGTCACAACATGCCCCCACCAGTTATGGGCCGACCTGCCTATGCTGTAGCATCGCATGTACCTTAGCATTGGCGGGCCGGTCCATTAAATCCACTTCCCGAGTTTGTGCT
>NW_006497658.1:1571520-1585894 GCF_000471905.2 Amborella trichopoda
TTTAGAGCTGAATCAACCCCAAATCTTTCATTTTTTGAACAAATTGACATGGGGATATGATAGATACTTCAATTAAGATTCCAATGCCTCAAATTTCATGAAAATTTATTTATTATTGAGATTTTTGTTCAAAAAATTATGGATTTTTCACTTCACGAAAATTTCAGGAAAAAACGCAAGAAAAAAAATCGATATAAAAACATTTAATCAAAAGTAAATCAAAATAACTAGTTTATTTCATAGATAAGGCCTCTATGATCAAACTTCAGTGATCATTTCGATAAAAATCGATCAATTGATCGATCAAAAAATCAATTTGTTTGGATAAAAACAGTTCTTCGAGCATCAGTACTTCGGGCCAAAAAATCCTCAAATCTTCATCGTTTTGGAAAAATTGAAATATGTAAACGTTGAATCATTCAATAATCAATCAAAGCCCTCCATTTTTATGAAAATATATGAGGTATTAAAGCTGCATTTGATAGAAAGGCGGAAATTTCTAATTTTCAAAAATTCTCATTTCAATCCGTCAAGAACTCTTTGTTTTTCGACTTTTGATTCAATAATCGATGATCTTACGGTGTATAACATCAATATTTGATAAAAAAAACAAAAAAAAACAACAAAATGAAAGAAAAAAAAAAGCTGCAAAATCTTCTTTTATGAAAAATAACGGGCATATGTCAAATAGCCGTCATTATTTGATGTGTTAAACAGAGCTATAACGGACGAAAACAACGGTAAACCAAAACGGTTAAGAAAACCGGCCTGTTTTTTAGAAAAAATGCCTGTTCGATATTGGGATATAATAGGCTGGTTCCGTGGTCCACTTTATATATAGTCTCATGCCATGACTCATGGAAAGATTTTTCTTCGCGAAAATAATATTATTGAGGTAAACTTAAAAGGTTTACGCTAAAATTTGAGGCCTAGGTGGGTTTTTACCTGAGGGAGTAAATGGACAATCTACTCCTACGAAGCATAATATGTATTAGGAATATCTTCTTCCCTGCAATTTCCACCAACAAAACCGTTAAAACCTTCGAGCCATGACCACGACGGCCTGAAGCTCTAGACCACCATGTTCTCCCCTTCTCCCTTTTCGTGCTCCTATCTCCCATTTCCGGCCATCCACCACGAACCAGCAAAGACTGAACTATTTTTCGGGCAAAAGTTTGGCCGGGATTCTTCAGATTCTGGCCAAAATGGCACTGGTCCATCATCGCTAGCCATGAGACGTTCCGGTTTTCTCTCTACTGTAAACTCTGTGATAGAAGAGGAAGAGTGCAGGAAAGCTAGGGCAGAGGTTAATAGGAAGGGAGAGGAGGTTGAGAATGTTCTGATAAAAGGAGTTTCAGTTGGTGGCCATGAAACCTGTGCAGTGGTTCCTAGCATGAATGTGGCTTTTGATATTGGAAGGTGCCCTGCTAAAGCTGTGCACCAAGATTTTCTCTTTATCACTCATGCTCACCTTGATCACATTGTGAGTTTGTTGATTGTTTTACTGTGAGTTCCTTACTTTACTTTTATAGTATCTATGGTTACGTGTGAACTCCTACTTTCTTTTCTCAAAGCATGACCTATCTAGTGAAACTGAATGGTTTATGGTGGAGTCAAAGATTTCTCCATTATTTTTGTTTTCTACCCTTATTTTTAATGGGATTTTTAGTGAGAGTATGACTCTTCATAAAGCAGAATAGCGGAACATGATTTGTATAATCGACCCAAATAGTTGTGATAAGGCTATAATGATGGTGATTGAATTGTTTTTTGTTGTTCCATGGTGATACCCTGGTCATATCATAGTGAAAACTGGTGTCTGAGCATGCTTAAACTAATTGCAGGGTGGGATTCCGATGTATGTTGCAACTTGTGGTTTTTACGGCTTAAAACGACCTACAGTCGTTGTACCTCAATGTATTAAGGAAGACGTAGAGCAGCTTTTTGAGATTCATAGGATTATGAGTTTCCTTACTTGCGATTGCTTTGTTCCATTTGTTGAAAACTTTTATAGTGTCTATGGTTACTTGTGAACTTCTACTTTCTTTTCTCAAACCATGACCTATCAAGTGAAACTTCTGGTAGAGTCAAAGGTTTATCCATTATTTTTATTTTCTACCGTTACTTTTAATTGGATTCTTAGAGAGGGTATGACTCTTGATAGAGTAAAATAGCCGAACATGATTCGTATAACAGACCCAAATAATTGCGATAAAGCTATGATGATGGTGATTGGATTGTTTTTTTGTTGCTCCATGGTGATACCCTATTCGGATCATAGTGAAAACTGGTGTCTGAGCATGCTTAAACTTATTGCAGGGTGGGTTTAGAATGAGTATGTCTTTTTTATATTTGTTATAGCTGAAAAAATAATTAAAAACAGGTAAAATTTGTCACGGTGTTAAGAGATATATTTTGAATTTTTAGATCTATTGAGATATAAAAACCAAAAATAAAAAGTACGACGATATTTCCCCTGTATTAAACGAATTCATGTGATACACTCTTTCTTAAAATAGATTAGAGGGCAAGCGTAAAGGTGTAATAAAGATTAGCATGTATGCTATGCTCCTGCTAGGGCAAAAGTCATAGTTGCTCCTTGGGCATGGGCCAAACTTTAAGGGAAACAAAAAGTTTGGGGTCCGCTTTAGGATCAAGTTTCTTTTTTTAAATAGCTCAAGTACATAAATGCCTAGATCAAACAACCATCGGAAGACCATTGTGCTACCCTAGGGCATGATTTTCTACATGCTCAACAGTAGATACAAATTCTTTTTGTGTGTGTTTGGTTGGTCCCTAGCCGAGTCACATGACTTATGCTTGGGGTTGTAAAAGTACTTTTAATTTCTATTTTGCCCAAGAAGATATATGCATTTTGTATATATTCTTTGAGAAGAATTTACGTTGCCCAAATAGAACAAGCATCATCTTGAGAAAGTTGTTTACTGTTGCCATGACAATTTTCATTTGGACTCGAGTCTTAGAATGGTTTTAGGTACTTGTTACATGGAAACCGACCACAAGTATTAGTGTAGACAAGTATCAAAAATCTATCTTACTTTGGTCTAAAAATCCGATACGAGATGGTAGAGTGGAAACCAGTGTTTAAAAATTTGGTGCACCGATCTGAAATCGGGCGATTCGGATCGAGCATCATTCAGACCGTCTCGGATCTGACGAAAAAAGGGGATTTGGCTGTTTTTATGTAAAGAATTGCTTGATGATGTCATAAATTGATCAAAACTCAGATACATCAATATGGAATGAGGCGATCTGAATCGGGTATCGTTCAGAACATCCTAGACTCGGCGAAAAACAAGATTTGACCACTTTTATGTAGAGAATCGCTTGATGACATCATAAATCGAATAAAACTTGGACAAATCGATATGGAATCGGGCAATCCGAAATGGGTATCGTCCAAACCGTCTCGGATCAGATGAAAAAACACGATTTGGCCATTTTTATATAGAGAATCGCTTGAAGACATCATAAATTGATCAAAACTCGGACACATCGATCTTGAATCGAGCGATCCAAATCGGGTATCGTCCATACTGTCCCGAATTCAGTGAAAAAATGAGATTTGACAGTTTTTATGTAGAGAATCGCTTGATGATGTCATAAATTCATCAAATTGAGGCGATTGGGATTGTCTACCAAGCGTATGTTTATTTTGTAAAAATGATGGAGAGACCATCGACCATCTTTTCTTTCAATGCCTTTTTGCATAAAGCCTTTGGGATTGGATGAGTGCAATATCTTGCTGGCAGACTCATTGGCCAGATAGTATTTCCGACTTGATGCAACAGATTTGGACTCCACTTTTTTCGTCTCTGTGTATTGCTCTGTGGCGTTTGGTGGTTGTTGCTCATCTTTGGAAAGAGAGGAATTAGTGAACGTTTGAGGGAAGATCTAGGGACTTGGTTTTTCTTATCGATTGTATCAAAGGATCGTCCATTATGTGGCCTTTTGTTGTTTTCCCGATACTCTCTTTCCCCAAAGACCTTCTATTCCCGCATTTTAGAGAGATAATCTTTTTGTAAAAGCTTTGTACTCGTCTCAATTGCTCTTGGTTAAAGCCCCTTTTGGTTGGTTTAAGTTAAATTTTGATGGGAGTGTTTGAGGCAATGTTAGCGGTTATAGTAGACTACTGCACGATAACTCGGAATCTACTTTATGGTCCTACCATGGTAGACTGCATTCCTATGAAATCAATGAGGCAGAGCTATGGGCGCTTAAAATGGGAGTAGATCGTTTATCCGAGAATCACTCTTAGGTGATTATTGAAGGAGATTCGGTTAACGTCATTAAATGGTGCTCTTAGCGGGACATTATGCCGTGGCATCTAAGTGGAGTCATGGATTCCATCTTGATGCCCTTAAGGTCTTGCAAGAATACCTTTGCACATGTTAAGAGAGGTTTCATCCGTGAAGCTGACTGTCTTGCCAAAGCGGCAACTACTCACGCCCTGGCTGCTCTTTGTGTTGTTTTTTTTTCCTTTTCTTTTGCACTTCTTATTGTAATTTTTATTATCTTAATGAAATAGATACCGCATAAATTTTTCAAAAAAAAAAAAATTGGACACATCGATATGGAATCGGGCAATCCGAATCGGGTATGCTTGAGACCATCATTGTCCCAGATTCAAAAAAAAAACAGGATTTGGCCGTTTGATGTGGAGAATCGCTTGATTACGTCATAAATCAATCAAAACTCAAACACATACACATCACCAGTTTACAGACATACACAATTTCAATTTATCCTGATTCCGACGTCATCAAAATTGGATTTTATAGAGGATGGGGCACTTCTGAAATTTCTTATAAAATAAAAGGTAAATTGTAGACTAGTCCCATTTCTTCACGAACTTTCGCATCTCCGTCTCTCTCCCTCGCACACCCCAAATCCTTCGTGAGAATATGCATCTACTGCAAGAGCAAAAGACATGTATGGCTTTCATTGTTTTGCATTTGACCCCTCCCCCCATCTTTTATGAATTTTATTAACTTGGACATAGCGAATTCTAAATTATTAAGTTTATAATTAGTAATTATATTAATTATATGGATAATTAAATCTTATACATTATTTATTAATGTATTTATATTATAAATTATATAATATATTACTATTTATTATAATTATAAATTAGATTATTTAAGCTAAGTGATATTATAAGACAAATTTCAAATTTATTTTTATTTTTATAGTAAAATAATTATAAAATATAAATCAATAATTTCAATTTCAATATATAATATTATAGTTAGATAGGTTGTGATAGTTTTGGACAAATAAAGAGAATTAATAAATATTCAATGTGATTAATTTCACTTTATATGAGAAATTATTTTTTTAATCTTACAATATGGAAGTGCTTTCTAATATTTTTAAATTATTTTGATGCAATATTATATTATGATTAATAATTATACAGACATCTAGATAGGAAAACAACGTCTCAGTATTCATTTTTACAAAGTAATGAAAGTACATAATGCGTCACTCGTAATTTCTTTTAAAAACTAAAAGAATACTATTTTTAAAGATTTATGGTGATTTTTTGAAAAATTTTAAGACTAAAATTGCCGATTTAGCCAATTCCCCGAACCGATCTATCGATCCACCAATCTGCCACGGGTATGGGTGTAACCGATTCGAGCCACCGATCCGCTTTTTTAAACATTGGTGGAAACAATATACTAAATGAAGTCATATGTCATCAATCATTAACCCAAAACACCAAACAAAAGGTGAAGTTTTGTACTAAGATTACACGGAGGCTTAACTTTGATGCGGTAGTTATTATTTGAGAGCTTCTCGTAGGACATGGATGATAATTACTTTTGTCTTGAATAAATTATCTTATCTAAAATAAAGTTAGATAATATTATTCTATTAGATATTTGGTACTTTTGTATTATATATAAGATTAATTTACTATTTAGATTTTTTTGTGATTTCTAGTTATTTTTAACTATTTTTGATAAAAAATACTAAATTAATTTTTTTTAAAAAGACAAAAATAAATAAGTAGGCAAGAACCTTATATTTACAAGCACAAATGATTAGGACCATGAGTCCAAATGTCCACCTTGGGCGGCGTGCAGGTCCACTATGCTCATACTTTAAATCTCCAAGGGCATCTCTGGAAGCTTCGCTTTTTGTGTTTTTTTTTTTTGGACAATACGTGAAATTTTATTGATAAGGAAAAACAATTATAAGATAAGAGTTTACATCCTCACAAATAACCAAAGACTCGAGTTCAGCACCTTTGTTGGCCAGAGAATCATCCACTTCATTTCCTTCCCAATCGATGTATTGAAGAGAGACTCCCAAGGAAAAAGATAATCAATAATCTGTAATCATATCTGGTGAAGCAGCCACGGCACCCTCTACTCCCTCTTGCACCACATATGGTTACAGACCTTAATACTTTTTAGACCTTGTAATAGTGATGTCATCTCAGCTCGGTTAGCAGTATTAAAGTGAAATATATATTATCTATAGGTAAATAAAAAAAGTATATATTGTAATCTATATATTTGGAAAGAGTAGATACAATATATTGTATTTATGGTAAGTCTCAATAGAGTATAGGAATATGTGACTTTCTATTTTCTCATCAGTAATTGGTCTATTTAAGACAAGTATGTATATTCACATAATTAATGGACGCTAAGGCTCTTCAAATAAACCTGAGACTTTTCACAAGCAGTAACCACTCCACACGGCACCTCCACAAGACCCCGCATAAGCAAATAGAAAAGACCCATTCTAGTCCCACGTATACCTATCACACCTGGGTTACCAAGAGAGCATCCATCAAAGTTTAATATGAAGGAACCTTCTGCAGAAGATCCCAAATAGTCCTCGGATGACTCTTTGTACTTCTCACCCAAAACAAATTTGATATATTAACATGTATATTAATTTCAATACCCCACCCTTCTTTAATAATTGAGAACCAACACCATGATGTATGAAGTGTGCTGCTCAAGGAGATAGGATAAGAGGAACCTTTTGATTAATGTTGTGCGTCGATACTTGATGACGTGACTTCACTCTACCACCTTGTCATCCACTTATAAAGGAGTAGAGCAAATTACGTTCAGACACTATTGAAGAGGGTCAACAATATTGAGGAGGGTCAACAATATTGAGGAGGGTCAATTAGCATTTGATATCTCTTTTGGCCCAAATTAGGATCACCACCCCTCAACCCCCCTATCCGGCGAAACAAATACCGGACTGGGGCTCTTCTTTCCTTTCAAGTGAAGTCCATTTTTTTTCTTAAAAACGCCTCCAGCTCCCTTCCATTTGCCCTTCAACCCCAAAATGATGAGTGTGAGGGAAAATCATGGCCATGGCAATAGTTTACTGAAGCTGACTAAAACACCCAGAACTATACAAAGGTTTTAGTGAGAGAAATGAGGTTCAAGAAACTCCCCACAACTGCCGACCCCCAAAGAAGGATCCAAACACCCTCAAATTGAATGGACTTTACGATAAAGCACGGTGTATATATTTTAAAAAAAATTCTTTTTTTTTATACCGGCAAGATCATTTACAATGTTCAATTACAATTAAACCACTCTTAAAAAAAAACAAAAATAAAATCAGTTCTCAATTGCTACCTCTTCAAATATAGTTCTTTTATTCAACAAACAAAACTAGACTTTTATTGCTTTAGGAGAAAAGAAGATCAAAACGTAAATAAATATTTAAAAAGGTAAAATTGCCGGAGATTACCTCAACCGGGCTTAGTATACCCCTCGTTGAGTCTCCTCTTTCTAATGGTGCTTGGGATCTGTGATCGGTATGTTGATTTCCTACTATGACAAAAATTCACACAATGGCTTAATCTTGATCAAGCCTCCTAACTTGATTTTAGATGGATGAGAGATGTATATCAAGAGAGAGGGAGAGATCTACTAGCAAAGGGTTCATTCCTTTGCCACCCACAAAAACCACCACCTAGGCTTAGGCGTGCCACCCAAAGAGAATTCCCCAAAGAGAAAAAGACAGGGGTGTGCCTCAAAATTGGGGCGTGCCTCCCTTTGGTAATCTTTCTAGAGAGAGCTAAATTTTGGGGTAGTGAGAGAGAAAAGATATACGTAATTTGTTAAAAGTGGAGACCTCTTTTTATAGATTTTCTATGGCATAAATTTTACTTCAATCCGTAGGGTCAAATCTCAACCGTCAATCTAATGAGACTTATGGGGTGAAAGATTTAAGCCATCCATCTCTTTGATCCACCATCAAGATTCAAAGAGATGAGCTAGAGTCGTATCCTCTATTTTCTAAATCTATTCTCATCAAATAAAGAAAGCTTATATTTAAATATATCAAATCCTTAATTATTGAATCAAGATTGTCATTGAATAAAAAAAACTTATATTTTAATGTATCCCATCCTTAATTATTAGATCAACCAATCTTGATTTAAAGATTTAGTAAATATCTCAAATATTCAACCTTATGATGGCTATACCCAAAAGATAAGCCAACAACAAGAGTTAAATATTATTTCCAATAAGAATACGTGAATGGGTAGGGCGTGCCACCCGTGTGGGCCCCATTTAATCCATATGTATTTAAATTTTGGGCCCCATATTTTATGAAGGTCCCATATTTTTTTCGAAAATATTTTATTTCATATTTAGAATTTTTTAAATCTTATAATTTATTTAAAACATTGAAATTTTAATTTCTCTTAATTTATAAATCCAAATGACAAAAATAAAATATCATAATATTCACAAAAATTCAAATAAACATTCTAAAAATCAGATAGCATTAAATTAATTAAAATTAATTAATTTTGATAGGAATCAGATCCGTTAGATCTAGAAAATTATTAATACATGGGAGCACTTCATCTTCAACTATGAATCACAATCCGCCTAGCTTTCTCAAACTGACTCAGCAGTTCCCATGACCCACAGTCCACTATAGGGGTGCATGATTAGACCACCAAAGTCAATCAATAGACTAAGAGATGCAATCCTAGTTTATGGATTTTAGGTTCTCCCCTAGAGACAAAAATCATGGTCCTTCAGACCATGATGCAACCATGACTCTATGGTGCATAGGGGTAATATCTCGCACATGTACATGCTTCACCCTTATTGACGAATCTCAAAACGACTATCTATGTACATGTCGTGTGATGATATAACGATGATGTTTTAGCCATGTCTCTAAAAGCTATTCATTACACGCAAGGGCCACACAGTCCTTTGGTTCTCATCTGGGCATACTCCGACCTCATCAATGGATAACCCACTAAACCCTTCTCGGTAGATCTCTATATCTAGGTATCTTGGGTTTTTCCAAACCTCGGCTGGCCTAACTCATCGAGCCTAGTCCGAGCATCAGCAAATAATATTTGCCAAGTACGGTCCATAATAGGACTACACTCCCACTAAGTTTATGTTTCATTTATTAAATATGTTTTACACAGTCTATCATAAAATCTTTAAAAGCTACATAAACCCATGAAGGCGAAGAGAGGCACATACAATCTTCGTTTGGGAAATGGCTTCTCCTTTTCAAAGCAATGGATTTCATGGTTTCCAACTAAAAACTCCTTGAAATAGCAGAATAACCGCTCGATTTTTTTCCTGAAAATCCTTCCAACTAGAATCACCAGCTTTCACCGTTTAACCAAAGATTTCAGTGGTTTCCACCATTAATGCTGCAAATTTGCAAAAAAACTCACTGATTTCTTCCGAAAACGATCAAATACGCTTGATTTTCAGGCATCTGATTCCTTTGATTTCAACCCTAAAACCCCACCCATTTAAAGTAACTTCGCTCCAAATTCCTCTTGATATTATTTCACTGAGTATCAACTGGCTTCCCCGTAAAATAACTCCTTTTAAAGCCGAATATTGATAGACTTCAAGCTAAAACGCCATGGATTTCTTAAAATCATCAGCAATGCCTTTATCTTTCTCTCTCTAACCTTCTCTCTCTTCCCTTAAGGAACGACATGTGGGGGATGGTCCGCGTAATTTTGGAAAAAAAAACCAAATGGTAATGGACTCTTCTCAATGTTCTTAAGTAATTTGCTCAAAATAGGGGAAACCATAGCGCATGTACCAAAACATATTTGTATATAATGAGGGAAAATATTCCTATACTTTTTATTTTTAGTTTTTATTTCACAATAGACCCAAAATTTTAAAAGATATATTGAGGCATAAAACTTGTTAGATTTTATTTCTTCTAACCCCCTAACTAATTTAAACTTGTTTTTTTAAGCTAAACAAATCTAAAAATACAGGTCTTTCCTAAAAGCCATCCTCTTAAACTTCTAGAGAAAGAAGTCTTCATGGAGGTGAGGGGTTATCGGGAGGAGAGAGAGAGAGGTGTTTGGAGAAACACAGGAGGAGAGAGAGTGAGAGAGACTCAAGAATAGAGAGAAAAGGAGAAATTTGGGATATATAAGTAAGAGAGAAAAAAGATTGGGTTTAAAAATAACATGTCTTTTTTACATTTGTTTAGGTTAAAAAATAGATTTAAAGTGGTCAGGGGGTTAGAAGATATTTTTTTAAACTTTGGGTTTATCAAGAAATGAAACTTAAAAAATACGAGACATAGAGGTATTTTTCCAATAAATAAATATAAAAATAAGTCTAACTTTAGATCAAAGTAATAAATACTTTTGATTCTTTTGGACACTGAATGCTTGATTTAGGTTTAATGTAACTATCTAGGTGGCTGTCACCCTAAAGACCATTGTAAGAGCAACTTCAATTGCTCGTTTGGGCACGTGGATTTTAGGTCATGGGTTTTTAATGTCATGGATATTACATGAAATTTATCGTTTCGTTTGCTCAATGGCTAAGATATTAAAATTCTATGAAAATTAAATCTTAAAAAATTACCTAACTTTTCCATGACTTTATTTCCATGCTAAAACCTATTTTTTGAATTTCTAAGGCCCATGGGATTTCACTTGTCGGTCCCCCTCAACTCTTAACATAGGGCAAATTGGTAGGTATGAAAATTTTAGAGTGAGAAAGTACCTAAGTTTTTCTAAAGAGAAATACTATCTCAAGAATTTTAGAGAGAGAAACTATCTCAAATTTTAACTTTAGAGAGAGAAAGTATGTTAAAGTTATAGAGAGAGAAACTATATTAAAATTTTGAGAGAGAGTACCCATTTTTTTTTGAGAGATAGATTATCTCAAAATATTTAGATGAAGAAAGTACATGAAAATTTTTAGAGACAAAAATTCTCATATTTTTAGATAGAGCGACTATCTCAAATTTAAAGTTTTAGAGAGAAAGCATATTAAAATTTTAGAGAGATTGTATTAAAATTTAGAGAGTACCTGAAAATTTTGAGATATAGAAACTATCTCAAATTTTATGGAGAGAGAACTATTTCAAATCTTAAACGTTAGAGTAAGAAAATTTATTAAAATTTTAGAGATAAAAACTATATCAAATTTTATAGAGAGAAACTACCTAAAATTTTTTAGGGATAAATATCTCGAAGTTTTCAGAGAGAGAAACTATATCAATTTTTTTAGAGAGATAAATATCTCAAAGTTTTTAAAGAAATAAATTATATCAATTTTAAGTTTTAGAGAGAGAAACTACATTAAGTTTTAGAGATAAACACTACTTGAAAAATTTATCGAGAGAGAAACTATCTCAAAAATTTTAGAGAGATAAATTTCTCAAAGTTTTCAGAGAGAGAAACTATCTCAAGTTTTATGTCTTAGAGAGAGAAAGTATCTTAAATTTTAGAAAGAGAAATTTTATCAAGTTTTAGAGAAAGTACCTGAAATTTTTAAATAGAGAAATTATATCAAAATTCAGAAAAAAAAGAAAGAAAAATTACAAAAAACCCCCAAAATACACTATTTATGCTACTTAGCCCCATCCAAACCTTTTTTCTCACTTTTTTCTCAATAATATACTTTCTATGTAAATACTCCCCCAACAAAAAAAGTTCCTTTGTTTTTTAAGGAAATACACATCCCGTAAAAATAAAAAAAAAATTGGCGCTGATTATCGGACCCAAGTAGCATATTGCCGGAGCGCAATATGCAACTGTCGAAGCTCACTTTCTAGAACATATACTACCAGAGCGTCTTCAGATACTGTCGGAGCGCTGTGACTCTAGGACAAGTACGGTCCGAGCGCCCTATTCAGCTTTCGAAGCGCCTCGTCTCCAGAACAAGCACCGCCGGAGCGCGTTTTGCAAATGCCGGAGCAATGTTGTCTCCAGACATGCACTGCCGGAGCGCATGTGTCTCAAGTGCCGGAGCACCTTATGCAACTGCTGGAGCACTATGGCTCCAAAGCATGTATTGTCGGAATGCCCTTTGAGACTGACATAGGGCATTGTCTCTAGAACGTGTATTGTTGGAGCGCATGTCTTCAGTACCGGAGCGCCCTATGCAACTGCCGGAGCGCTGGGGCTCCAAAGCATGTATTGCCAGAGCGCCCTTTGAGACTGCCAGAGTGCATTTCTGTAAAACAAAATGGGCACTTTTTACAGGGCGGGTATTTTCGTAAAAAAAAAAAAGAACTTTTTTTGGTTGGAGGGGGGAGGAGGGGGTATTTACATGGAAAGTATACTTTTTGGAAAAAAGTGAGAAAATAAGTTGGGTTGGGGGTAAGTTGCATGGTCAGTGTATTTTTGGGGGTTTTTTTTGTAATTTTTCCAAAAAAAATACCTAAAAATTTCTAGAGATAGAAACTCTCTCAACATTTTTAAAGAGATAAACTATATGAAATCTTAAGTTTTACAGTGAGAGAAAGGTATTTTAAAAATTTTGGAGAGACAAACTATAATAAATTTTAGAAAGAAACTGCCAGAAAATTTTTAGATAGAGAAATATCTCAAATTATTAAGAGAAAGAAACTATCTCAAATTTTAATTAGAGAGAAAACATATTAAAATTTTAGAGATAGAAATTATATCAAATTTTAGAGAGTGAAACTACCTAAAATGTTTTAGAGAAAAACTATCTCAAAATTTTTAGAGAGAGAAACTACATCAAATTTTAAATAGAGAAAGTACGTGAAACTTTAAAAGAGATAAACTATCTCAAAATTTTTATAGAGAGAAATTATCTCAAATTTTAAATTTTAGAGAGAAAAATAATATTAAAATTTTAGAGAGATAAATTATATCAAATTGAGTTAATTACTTACGGACCCTAAAAAAGTACAGAAAATACAAGATACCCCCTTTTTAGGCAAAAATTACTAGAAAGGTTGGTCAACGCGCGCCTTTTTTTATTTTCAAGTTTGCCCCTGTGGTCCGAGGTTGAAATTCTCAGACCGCTTAATTCTTTAAAATTTTAAGTTGTGGTCCGAGGTTGAAATTATCGGACCGCTTTTATTTTTTAAAAACTGTGGTTCGAGGTTGAAATTCTCGGACCGCTTTATTTTTTCAAAACTGCGGTCCGAGGTTGAAATTCTCGTACCGCTTTATTTTTTCAAAAACTTTAGTTGCGATCCGAAGTTTAAATTCTCGAATCACTTCATTTTTCCAACGTTAAGTTGCGGTCCAAGGTTCAAATTCTCGCACCGCTTTTTTTTTCTTTTCAAAAGTCAATAGCGGTCCGAGGTTCAAATTAGAGGACCACTTTTGTTTAAAAAAACCTACCGTCAAGTATGTTCTCACATATGTATGTATGTGGAATCCATGTCATTCTTTCTGATAATTTGAGTAAAGCTTGGATTTGTATGTACGTGGATGCATGCATGTCATTTTTTGAATGTACGAGGATGTATATACATGTGGATGTATATGCATGTCAAATTCTCGGATCTCTTCCATGAGTGAGAATAAGACTTAGATTTGTAGGAACCAATGGTTTAAAAAACGGATCGGTGACCCGGATCGGGCTTCCAAAAAACCTATCTGGATCGGCGAATCGGCGATCCGGATCGGGAATCGGGTGAATCGGTCAGAATAAAGCTTAAAAAAAATTCAAAAAAATTATTAAAATTCATTATAAATATTGTTTTTTAGGAATTCAATAAAAAATGAGGGTACTCCATTAAGAATTTTCATGTTTTTGAATGAATATGCGAATATTGATATGTTCTTTCCCTGCATGAACCGCCATTCAGCATTTAATTTACAGTATTTCGTGCTCATCCCTACACTTTGTTGTTGGGACTCGATATGTGAATAATATGGCTGGGATAGGGTGGCCTCAGAATCATCATCTCTCTCATTTTCTCTTTGAATAATATGGATTAAAAAAAAAAATAACAAATTTTCAAAAAAATCGATCATGGATTAAAAAAAAAATCACAAATTTTCAAAAAATTCTATCATGGATTACAAAAAAAATTCGATCATGGATTAAAAAAAAAAAATCACAAA
>NW_006497658.1:1586351-1623859 GCF_000471905.2 Amborella trichopoda
GCGAATTCCTAGTCGAACCGGGCGAGTCCGGTTCGACTCGGCGTTTTTTAAAACGCTGGTTGGAACATAAGTTTTTAAAGCGGTCCGAGAATTCGACCCTCGGACTGCAACTTAACTTTTGAAACAAAAACAAAGCGGTTTGAGAATTTAAACCTCGACCGCAACTTAAGTTTTTGAACCGCAAAACTTAAAAAATAAAACGGTCCGAGAATTTCAACCTCGAACCGCAACTTAAGTTTTGAAAAAAAAAAGTGGTCCGAGAATTTCAACTGTGGATCAATGGGGCAAACTTGAAACAAAAAACCCGCGCGTTGATCGACCTTTCTGGTAAATTTTTACTTAAAAGGGAGCATCATGTATTTTTCTTACTTTTTAAGGGTCCGTACGTAATAACTCTATCAAATTTTAAAGACAAACTATTTCAAAAAAATTTAAGAGAGAGAGACTATCCTAAATTTTGAAGTTTAGAGAGAAAAAATATACTAAAATTTTCGAGATTGAAATTACATCAAATTTTGTTACCAAACAATAGACATGAAAATAATTGTAAGGAATCTATGAATTTTGTACTGTATATCCAAATAAGAGATTAAAGAGCAAGAATTATTGATATTAGAAATCAATAGATTTTTTTGAATTTTAAAGATCTAAAATTTCTAATTTCACGGGTCCTAAAGTTGGCTCGGTACGAAGCGACGATTTCGATCGGGGACTCGCAAGTCGCAAGGAATTCAAAATATGAAAACCTTCTCCATTTAATGGCGCGCTCTCTCACCCTCTCTATTAGTGCCAGAAGTTTTTCTCTCTCTTTTAGAACCAGAAATCTCTCTCTCAAGAGTCAAGAATGGGTGTGGTCTCGAATGTTAGCGGTGAAGGCGGAGGGCTTGAGGTCTCGAACTTGTCTGAGACTATCGCCTTTCTCACGAAGGGGCTTTGCAGGGGGTGCACTGATGTTTTATCTGCCCGTATTAGGCAGACTCTTGGTGAGTGTTTGACTCCGTGAATTAGGTTTTCTTTATTTTTAGGGTTTCTTCTACTGGGTTTGGTTTCATTTCTCTGAGAATTGGTTTCTATTTTGCTTTGACTGATATGGTAAGGGTTTTCTGGGGGTTCCTTTGGCTGAGAAGCGATTAGGAAATTGGGTTTTGTTTGGAACTGATATAGTTAGGGTTTTGTGGTAGTTTATGATTTTGCTTTTCTTTCTTTTCCCGTTTGTTTAGAGAGTGAATCTCAAGCTATAGACTCTTTCTTTTCTTTTTTACAAGAACATTGAATGCTAAGGTCTTTCAGGCACTAGCAGATCAATTTGTTTGAGCTTTTTACTATGAGTTCGTAGCCTAGGGACTTCTAACATTGACTTTTAATAGTGTTATCAGGGATCTAGTTATGCTTCATGAATATTAGCTGATTCCATCCGTCCAAGAAATGGGTTAGTATTCATAATTCATTTTTCTTACGATTTCTTACGATTAGGTTGCTTCAATTTCTATTAGTACGGGCATTGCTCCAAAAGGCGGAATGCCCAACGGCAATATTTGAGGTTTTTTTTTTTTTAAGAAGAAAAAGAGGGGAAAATAGTGGGTTTTTAGGTTGATTTCAAACTAGAAAAACCTCGTGATTTCCATGATTTCCCTAGATTTTAGGGGTTCTTTCTAGTTGGTCCAGTGCGCTGCCTAGGTCTGGGTGGCCTGGATCCCCGGCCGCCTAGGCACTGCTGAGCTTTTTCGGAAGACAGGGGAAAATCATAAACACAAAATTTATATATATTTTTACGATTTTTTTGGAATTTTTTGAAATCTGTTTATGAACCCCGAGTTGAATGCAGAAGTTGGGGTTAACTCGGGCCAAGTCCTAGAGGAATCGAGCGAGTCCCATGACATTGGAACTATGCACATAAAGAAGTTGGTTTCATACTAAAAGAGCACTACTAGTTTTTGTACAAAGTTTCATGTTCAATAGATGTTCTCTGACACAATACTTTTTGTGGTGTGGATGTGATAAGACAGTGCAAAACTTACATGTTTAACACAAAGGTTCATTTTTCCTTTGATATGAAGCGTCATGTTTTACTTTGTCAATTTACCTATCTATAGTGAAAACTGAATTCACTTTCAAGGATTATGACTAGGTAGGAGCAGTAATTGTAGTCTATAGAAATAAAAAATAATCCCACTTCTGCGTGGCCGCCTTATTCGTGATTTTACTTTATGCGTTCCAGATGGTTGATCATTCTGTATATTTTGTAGGTAATAGTGATCACTTTTATAGGTAGTAGTGATCATGGTCCTTCACAAATTTCTTCATAATCTTCTGATGTTTATCTGTTTTTTGGTTAATTTATTTCTTTCTCTAAATTTTACAGGTATCATGGATCCAGATTCCTCAAATGGAGGAAGCAAATTTCATGAGACTTCGATGTCAAGAGATGAGAGAGAGCGTATTCGTTTTATGCAAGTGCAGAGGAAGAAGGCCTATGTATGCCTAGAGAGGGTCAATGGGAGACTGGTTAACATTCTCCAGGGACTTGAGCTGCACACCGGTGTTTTCAGTGTTGCTGAACAGAAGAAGATTGTTAATTATGTTTATAACCTTCAAGAGATGGGGAGGAAAAAACAACTTAAAGGTAGGACTTTTACTTACTTGTTTTGGTGTAGATAGTTTTGATTATGGTAGTATGGCATTATTTGGTAATATATCTCATGATATGTGTAGTTTTAAGTGTTTCATGTCTTTCCAATATTTTTTATGTTGGAGCAGCCACTTCAATAGCCTTTTATTCTCCTGCACCATAGAGCCACATCATACATATTGATGAATTCAGCATCATAAACTTAAGGCATAATGGTGGCAACCATCCAACAAAAAAGTGTTACATATAATCAATTGAATATATCTTTAGTGTTCGTCAAAAGATTCTATTTTCCAGCGGGAGTATTTCCTTCATTCAATCCTCAAGTGAAACCCAATTTAGGAGTATTTTTATGCCCCACATTTTGGATATATAACCTTTTGAGAACGACAACCATCATTAAACAGGAAAAAAGGAAATAGAAAAAAGAAAAAACCACACTCTCTATGTGCCTGAAAAAGGTAACCTTCTAATATTGAGCATAGATCATGGTCATATATGGGTGTTTAAGAACTCACAAATAATTCTTTTTTAATGGGAGATAGTCGTCTGGTGTTTTTTAGGTGGATCGCAAAATTTCTGATTTTAAAAAAAAGTCCTCCTAGGTAGCTCTTTCGCTTGTGGGAGTAAGTGTACAGTAAATCTCCAGTGGGGGTAATCTTATATACGTTTTTATGGTTTTATGCTTTCTCATTTAACTATGTATGATTGCACCTGCTGCATGTTAATGTATACATTTCTTTGGTTGCAAGAATTGTTCCTTGTGTTCAAGTAAGAAAAGCGATGTATCCCATATTTAAGACTTATTAGTGTTGTGCTTTTGTGTTATACACAGATTATTGTACACTGTTTTTCTTCATTCTTTTTTGTGTGCCTATGTGGAGCATATGAGAATTCCACTGTAAGTTGCCTCTTGTTCATAACAATCATCACACTGTTCACTATAGTCCACTGACCCCCCTTGTCATAATTTTTTCACCGGGAAACAACACGGTTAAAAATAAATAAAAGTACAACAGGAAATTCTTCTAAGATGCTTGAAAGAATTGAATCGGCAATTGATTATTTGTTCATGCCTTGTTTTTTTATGCCCAGGTCCCCCCTTCACTTTTCAAGAAATATTCCAAATACCAGATCATTCCTGAATGCTCTTTTGGTCGTCTCTCCCGCACCGATGTTTTCCTGCTCCCCAGTTTGTCATTACACTTGATCTCTAGATTTTTCTTGTGGACTTAGTCGTTTTTTGTTATTTCTATAGCCAACTTCTTATAGAAATCCTATGGCATCTTGCTGGTAATAACTTTAGGTTCTGGAGCAGTATCTTAAAACTTGCCAAGTCTGAATCTGAATCGGTTGAGTCACTCGGTTCTGGATGCCATGTCTGTATGAAGATCTTGAGAAACAGTCGTGTCCATCAATCCTTCTTTCTTGAAAACTCAGCCTTATCTTATTTCGAATTGGCCTATTCTACCTTGCTCGGACCTGGGCCGCTTGCTCCAAGGTGAAGTTTGTATGTTTAGAAAAAGCATTGCTCTGATGCAACATTTTTCTGCTTTACCCATGTTCTGTTGGCACTTGAAAACAAGTGTGACGACGATTAACAGGGCTCTGGGCACATAGAACATTCAACATGCATAGTAGGATTTGTAATCTTGAAAGCTACCAAGTAATTGATGATTCATCTTGCAAAATGATATAGGGCTTGATTATCTCTCCATCATATGCATATTTTTGTTTTTCTAATTGTTGATTTGGTCGTGAGATTCAGATACTTCTACAACTTAAATGAACTCATTTAACTCTGGAATTGTGTCTAGGAGATGCCATCCAATTTTTCTCTGTTATGGATTTTGGTTTGATATCCCATAGAGGGCTTAGCACCATATTTCATGCTAATGTCTAGTGTAAAAACTTTGCCAGCAAAGAGCAGAAATTTCGTATACTACTACAGTTAATGTACTTGGTCTGATTTTTGGAATTTCATTTAAGTTGTGGATTTTCTTATCTATGCACTACCCTTGAAATTTTACTTCTGATACTTGCTTTTTCTCCTAAGTGCATTGATTGGTATTCTTAATGGGTTAAAGCAGTGGCTATAATTTGTTTGATATGCATTAAGCCATTTATATTTTGTATGTGCAGTGCGAACATATTCCGAACCACGGAAATGGATGCCTGGGAAGGGACGTGTGACCATTCAATTTGGTTGCTGCTATAACTATGCCGTGGTAAATATTGATTCAAAATTGGAAACGTTTCTCCTTTTTTTATTTTATATTCTTAAACAAATAATTAAGGAAAATACGAGTCATTAGAAACTCTGACATGTTATGAATCTTCTTTGAACAGGATAAGAATGGGAACCCACCAGGCAGCATTCGAGATGAGAAAGTAGACCCCATTCCTCCCATCTTCAAAACAATGATCAAGAGAATGGTTAGGTGGCGCATCCTCCCTACAACTTGTGTTCCCGACAGCTGCATTGTGAACATTTATGATAAAGGAGACTGTATACCACCCCATATCGATCACCTTGACTTTGTCCGCCCTTTCTGCATGGTGTCGTTCCTCAGTGAGTGCAGCATACTTTTCGGTTCTAACCTGAAAATCTTGGGACCTGGAGAATTTGGCGGTTCATTTTCAATCCCTTTGCCTGTCGGGTATGCATACAATTCCTTCCATTTTTTCCTTAGCCTTCTTAGGAAACAAAAGAGTGTGTTATGTGTTCTTGGATTCCTTTTCATCTTATATTTATCTTTTGATAGATTTTCTTGTTATTCTTCTTTTCAATTTGGATACATAGAAATCGAGGCTTTCACATTATACTCGGTGCCCTGGTATGTGGCCCAACAGTGAATGTTGTGCTCATTAGGGGTATAAACAAACGATTTTTGTTTTTTTGCAATATGTGATGTTATTTGGCAATTGCTTTCTGTTTGGTGTGTAAAAAAAATTGTTCCTGACACTTCAGTTGTTAGTCTTGTAACTGGTCATTATGATTAAGCCTCATGCTCTTAGGGTGCACAATGTTAGATCTCATGCTGTATACCCGTTTATTCTGACTCATTTCCTACTGTTATTTGGGAGACAAGTATTACTTCAAGTGCTTAGAACTTGGAGACGTTACTGTTTTTTTGTTCTCCTTTTGATTTCAAGAGTTAGAATTGTGGTAATCTGCCAATCCCTGTTATTTTCCATTTATGGTTCAGTTTCTTCACATAGAAGGTGGTGGTTGAGCAGTCTATTCACTATATGGTCTGTAGGAGGATTGCAACTTCTTGGATTCCTTTCCATCTTAGCATTTCTCAATTTGCTTCTGTTTCCTTCTACAGGTCAGTGTTGATCTTGAATGGCAATGGCACTAATTTGGCAAAACATTCGGTGCCAGGTGTTCCAGCAAAGAGGTAATATTTCTTGAAGTAAGACATTGTTAAGAAATTGACATTTTGGAACTCAGCTATTCGATTTTGAAACCTAAACTGTCTAATTCAATAGATTTCACAAATTTGTTGAATTGTACTAAGCATGAGACCCTAACAACCCAATATTTTAATTAATACAGGACCTCTATCACGTTTCGGAAGATGGATAGAAGGAAGCTCCCATATAACTTCTCGCATGATCCAGAGCTTGAGGGTATTTTTCCTTATGACCCAAATCAGTCATTGCCTCAGTCCCCATCTTGGCATCCCAGTGAGCCTCGATTCAATGACTTGTCAGAAGGAAGGGGAGAGTCAGATGCAAACACAAGGCCACTAAAAAGAAGAGCGTACTAACTCCTATTTAATGCAACGTTATGAGCAGTCCCTTTGGTTGTGTATTTTATATTGTAAAGTTCATTTAATTAAGGGAAATTCATTTCTCTTATTCATGTTGAGCAGTCCCTTTTTGTTGGCTGTATATTTTTTATTGTAAAATCATTCAATTAAGGGAAATTCAATTCTTTTTTAATGTGCCAAGGGTTGCTGTTTATTTTTTATTGTAAATTTTATTCAATTAATGGAAATTCAATTTTTCCTGTGTCTTGGATGGGATGATGAAGATTATTTATTTATTTTGAAACCTGGGAATGGTGATGTCACTGCATATAAATGGGATTCTAAAAAAAAAATATACAGTTAGGTTGGTTTGGTTCAGAATTTCACATCAAATCCTATGGGTGGATGTTAAAACATTAATAATGGATAAAGTTGAATTTTGCACTTATCCATGTGGTTAAATATTTGTGTTGATTAATGGTGTCCCATTAAATACGAGCTATACCATACAGAGCTTAAGAGGGTAGGGTATACAGCGCCCACCGTTCATCTCACTGATGAATGATAGAGATCAACCATAATTCATGTGATGGACATATGATGATTGATCTCCGGTGGATAAATAGAGCGCAATTTCCATTTTTTGGTTTGTTTTGTGCATTGGACTACATACGCACATATATGCCATGCACAACATACGCTAGCGATGCGTTGGGGCATAGATCTTTGATGGTTTGTTTTCAAAAGTTACATACCATCCAACGTCAAAGAACCAACGAACCTTTTGAGCACGAAGCCCAAGTTTTCCAACTTGTGCCAACCGGACTGGGGAATAATATAGGTTGGATGGCTCAGATTCAATCCCATGGTATGTAATGGCCAGCATATATTACCAATCTTTATTTTTTCAATATTTTTATTAAGGAAAAAGTTTATACAAGATTGCAATCTTTAAATGTAGAAGTAAAAATGCACCTAAAAAATCTATCGGAAAAGGTTGTTTTAATGTTGAAAAACCCTCTAATTGATCATCTCGATATCGAGATGAATGAATATGACAAAAAAAAAAATTAAGTCCTAGAAATAGTGTTTCTTACAACACATTATCTAGACCGTCCATTTTCAAGATTTTCATAAGTTTTTTTTTTTGTTTTTGAGAAACCTCAATATTTTTATAAGTTTATAGATCTAATTGATTTTATAGATCTAATTGATTGAAATCATTCTTTTAGTTTAAATTTTTATAATTAGATATGAAAATCGATTTTTAGATAATCCTAAGACTAAAATTACATATTACGCTACAATTTAGAGGCACACTTTAATTGGATTGTTTACGGTTACAACCTCATAGAAACCACACCCTTTTATTAATTATTTAAACTCGAAATTTTGTGGAGTGGTTTGAGAATTGGGCGCATGAAATTGTTTTGAAAAATGGCAACAAAAAGAAAGGAACTAAACTGCCCCCACCAGTTTAGGTTAACATGGGCCGCCTGGATCTATAAATATGGGCCGACCTGCCTATACTGTAGCATCGCATGTACCTGAGCATTGGCGGGCCGGTCCATTAAATCCACTTCCCGAGTTTGTGCTCACTCATGCGAGGACACAAGCCAATGTATGAATTTCCATCATGTTAAATAATTGGGCTATGATAGGCTGGTTCCGTGGATCGCTTTGTATATGGTCTCACGCCATGACTCATGGAAAGATTTTTCCTCGAAAATGATATTATTGAGGTTAATCTATTCGTTGAAACTTGAAAGGTTTGCGCTACAATTTGAGGTCGTTGGTGGGTTTTTACCATAGTTAACATGTCGGGGAATAATAAAAATTCGACAAGCCAAAACATTGGTAATGAATCGATTTTGTTTTAAAAAGTCGATGGAAAAAATCAAGTAGAAAATACTGATCGTCAAAAATAAGGTAAATTATAAAGTAGTGAATAATTTGGTTTTGTCTAAAAAATGGAGTGACAAAATTGGATATGTAAAGATGACATTAATACAGGATTATGATTTGCGGTTATTGTATAGATATATTAAAGCCATTAAACAATAATTTTATCACCTGACCTAGTGTCGTTAGAGTGATACTTGACAATATACCAAACTTTCAATAAGTCTAATAATAGTACTTACTCTATTGTCACAACACGAAACGTATCATAGATTTATTTGGAGCATAAAACGGAATATAAATAATACTTAACACAATAACTATATTAGTAGATAACAAGAACTGTAAACTAAGATGTAGGATTATTGTTTGAATAAGAAAAAAATACAAAAAAGACCCTCATAATATGATATCAATTAACTAAACAAAATACATACCCAAATACGTAAAATAGTAGTCCATCCAAAACGCTATGTTATATGCACCAATGAAATAAAAAATAAAAGAATACAATCAATCAAACTTCTCTATATATAAAGAAAGCAACAACATGTTTAAGCAAATTAGAATCTCATGCTGACTTCCTAACTGCTTGAATCTTTAGTATACAAAATCTTTAAGCAAATTCTAATCTCACACAAAATGCTCTTATAAAAAGCACTGGGTTTAAAGAGAAAACAAAAACATTTATCATTGGGTTACTCTTCTAACTCTGCCTATTATTTGGAGATATACAACTGTTCTAATATTTTTAAGGAATATTTTGTTTGTAATTTTTTATAAATTTTTTTAAGAGAAATTATTGGTGAAACGTTTTATGGAATTTTTCTTTAAATCAAGATTATTAATTTACTCCTACCACTAATTGGCTTATCTTTAAATAAAAATTTAATGATATGAAGCTAATGAATAAATAAAGTTCAAAGGAAGAAGATTTTTTGAAAAAAGATAAAAATAAGGATTTAGATGGGTTCCATGAAAAAAGGCGATTTTTTTGAAAATCCTTCAAAAAAAAAAATCAAAGATTTTTTTTTAAAAAGTTGTGTTTTAAACGGAGACTTGGTTTTTACCCGAGTGAGTAAATGGACAATCTACTCCTACGGAACATGATATGTATTCGGATTTATCTTCTTGCCCGCAATTTCGAAAAAATAGCCAACTAAACCCTTAAAACCCTCAATTCATGACCACGACGGCCTGAAATTCTAGACCACCATGTTCTCCCCTTCTCCCGTTTCGTGCTCCTATCTCCCATTTCCGGCCATCCACCACGAACCAGCAAAGACTGAACAATTTTCCCCGCGAAAGTTTGGCCGGGATTATGCAGATTCCGGCCAAAATGGCACTGGTCCATCATTGCTAGCCATGAGACGTTCGGGTTTTCTCTCTGCTGTAAACTCTGCAATAGAAGAGGAAGAGTACAGGAAAGCTAGGGCAGAGGTTAATAGGAAGGGAGTGGAGGTTGAGAATGTTCTGATAGAAGGAGTTTCAGTTGGTGGCCATGAAACCTGTGTAGTGGTTCCTAGCATGAATGTGGCTTTTGATATTGGAAGGTGCCCTGCTAAAGCTGTGCACCAAGATTTTCTCTTTATCACTCATGCTCACCTTGATCACATTGTGAGTTTGTTGATTGTTTTACTGTGAGTTTCCTTACTTGTGATTGCTTTGTGCCATTCTTTTATAGTATCTATGGTTACTTGTGGACTCCTACTTTCTTTTTTCAAAGCATGACCTATCTAGGGAAACTGAATGGTTTCTGGTGGAGTCAAAGATTTCTCCATTATTTTTGTTTTCTACCCTTACTTTTAATTGGATTGGCGGAACAGGATTTGTATAATCGACCCAAATTGTTGTGATAAGGCTATGATGATGGTGATTGGATTGTTTTTTTGTTGTTCCATGGTGATACCCTGGTCAGATCATAGTGAAAACTGGTGTCTGAGCATGCTTAAACTAATTGCAGGGTGGGCTTCCGATGTATGTTGCAACTCGTGGTCTTTACGGCTTAAAACCACCTACAGTCGTTGTACCTCCATGTATTAAGGAAGACGTAGAGAAGCTTTTTGAGATTCATAGGATTATGAGTCGGGACCAACTCAAACTTGATTTGGTTGCATTAGATGTGGGTATGCATTTCTTGTTAATCAATCACTCTTTGTTAATTTGCGTGCCCCTCTAAAATTGAAGCTTAAAGCTGCAACTCTCACTTCAGGCGAAACGTACGAAATAAGAAATGATCTTGTTGTAAGGCCATTCAGAACATATCATGTCATACCCAGCCAGGTATATCCTTTGACTCTTGAACAATGAGCTGTGATTTCATGGGGATTTTGTTTAATCTCTTCTCTCTTTTGCTGCCTCTGTTTAGTGGTAACTCATGATGATCCTCTTCATTTTTGGTTTTGTTTGGTTAAGGGGTATGTTGTCTACTCAGTGAGGAATAAGCTAAAGAAGCAATATCTTCACTTGAAAGGGCATCAGATCAAGAATTTGAAATTTTCTGGCGTCGAGGTTAGTGACATAAGCTTATTAGTTAGGAGATATTCTATTAAGTGCCTAAGTAATTATAGCCTATGGACCTTTCTTCTAATTCTGTATGGATGTTTCTTATAGATTCATTGGACTTTATGATTATATTTTAGATCACAGATACCATACTGTCTCCAGAGGTGGCTTTCACAGGTGATACAATGTCTGATTTTATACTTGAGCCACGCAATTCAGATGCCCTTAGATCAAAGATTCTCATAACTGAGGTAGTTTAATTATCTTGTTTACATTTTGTATTTATGGCCTGTTCCACTCCGCCAATTACCAGTAATGATTTTCTGTTACAACAAAAATACTGTTGATAAAGATGTTGATTGTTTGGCAGTATCCCTTTATAACATTATTGATGTTAAACTTGTTTTCTCTATAACTTAAATTTCTTTTGCAGTTGTTTTTACTTTACTCGCATCTCACTGTAACTTTGTCCTTTTGTTGGGTTTTTGAGCAGGGAGAATGAGATAGGACTCTCTCTCTCTCTCTCTCTCTCTCTCTCTCTAGTCTCTTTTAACCCTGAAGGCAGAGTCTCCCTAGAAAAAGCCGGGATCTTCCCAGAATCTCACTAGAAAATCCCTCTTGTCGAAATGCAGTTGCAGAACTAATGGAATCACCTCAATTGGCAGATGAAGCAGCCTTTTTTTTTGGGAACATTTCTCAATTTCGATGCTACATAATTAGCCATCGGCCCAAATGAAGAGCTGTAAAAGTCCAGAGATTTGATAAAAATTGAACCCTAGATTTTGCCAAATTCCAAAGATTTCAGCTACAAAAGGTCTTCACGGCTACACAATGATCTTTAAGACTTGATAATGGTTATTGTATGAACTGTAAAGCGAAAGCTTGAAATGGGGGATCTAAGGCGTCAAAATCTAAGTGGATAAAACCATAAGCTTGAAAGTGGGATCTAAGGCTTCAAGATCCATTGTCATCAAAGTTTCAAACTTCACCAAACTCTAATTCTCTATGTAGAAGCCTTTGCAACTCTGCTTCAAAGCCCTAAATCTTGTTCAGGAGGGAACCTTGCCAATGCAGGTTCATTTTTCCATTTGATGGAGATGTCTGGAGCTCCAGATACAATGGTTGTCTCCAAATCTCTGCACCAATATTACTGTTCTCTAATGTAAACCATGATTGCTTTGAGAAAGTAAGAGATATCTAGAGAAGTCAGGTTCCTTTCTTTGAATCAGAAAGCCTAATACCTTTGAGAGCAATTTGTGTGTGTGTGTGTGTGTGTGTGAGAGAGAGAGAGAGAGAGAGAGCTCCTAAGCCCCTAAGCCTATGCCAAGGGGATGCTGATGAGCTATCTTTGTCTTGCTTCTTGCTTAAATGCAATGGTCTCTCACCTCGACACGCATGCAATGATGATAACCAATAACAAATCCATTACTTTTGTTGTCTTATCCTTTGAATCTTCTTTGGCCAGTGATAATCTCCAAATATTTTTGGAAAACATGGACCAATCCAAGAAACAGTTTGTGAACAAGGAAATTCAAGCAGAATTTCCTGAGAATTTCATCATCATCGTCGGAACCTTTTCCCAACTAATTGGGGTCGGCTACACGAATTCTAGTTTGCCATTCTGATCTCAGTGAGGTCATAAGATTGCACATCTTTTCTCACTACTTCCAACCATGTCCTTTTAGACCTACCCTTTGCCCTTTTTGAGCCTTCCACTTGAACTAGTTTGCACCTCTTAACAGGTGTTGTACTAAGTCTACATTACACATGACCAGCCCACCTAAGTCTACTTTCTCTCATTTCTAAATTCTATCGAATGTATTCAATTTGAATTCTATCTTTTCTTGTCTTGCCACTACTCTTATCAACATTCTCATCTCAACTACACTCATTCTATGGGTATGTTGTTTTTTGACCGCCCAACCATCCGCCTCATAAAGCAAAGCTGGTCTCACAGCTGCAATTTAGAACTTGCCCTTCGGCTTCATAGGTATGCGGCGGTCACATATAACTCTGGCTGCACATCTCCACTTTGCCACCCAACTCTAATTCTATGTGCGGTATCTTCCTTAATCTCTCAATTTTCTTGGATTATCGACCCAAGATACTGAAAGTGTGATCTTTTCAGTATTTCTTGGCCATCAATCTTAATTACTTCGTTATCTCTACTTGTATTATTAATAAACTTGCATTTCACATACTGTCTTAATCTGGCGAGTTTTAAAACTTTTAGATTCTAAATCATCCCTCCAAAGTTACTTGTGTTGACACTGTTTCAAGTCTCATCGATCAGAACTATGTCCTCTGCGAACAACATGCACCACGGTACCTCATCTTGTAGGTGTCAAGTTAAGTCTTCTATAACTAAGACATAGGTATTGGCCTAATGCTGACACTTGATGTAGACCTATTGTCACTAAAATCTCACTTGTCTCTCCACTAGTTGTTCATACACCAGTTCGTGCTTCCTCGTACAGTTTCCTGAGAATCTGATGGCTTTAAACAATAAGTTGTCTTCTAGTGGCATAAAGAAATGGATAAGGGTCGAAACGGTGGCTTGTCATTGGTCCAGGAGAGTACACAAGCTCTTGCCCTTTAAAGTTTTGGGATAAGAACCCAAGAAAAGCCTGAATTTGTGTCAAATTTATTAGGTTTTGTGAAAGCTCGCTCTTTGAAACAAAGGGCGAGCTTTCATTGATATTGTACTAGAGAATTAGAAGAAGAGTGATTTAATTACAGTGGTTGTTTTGACCCAAAAATTTTCCATTCCCAATCCAGCAGGTCTGATAAGCATCTAAATCTCCTGAAAAATATGTAATGAGTAGCTTGAGTCTCTATGTCATATGATTAGTACTTTTTTTGTTTCTGCCCCAAAAAAAATGATTTTGAACATGGAGGTTTAGGCTGAGTTTCCCTAGAAATTTATGATTGGAAAGCATGGGCTTTTACTTTGTTGCAGGTGGCTAGTTTTTCCTGTTGTGTATGTGCTCCACTCTATTGAAGGAAGTTCTGAGTTTCCTTAAAGAAATTTTTGATGTTAACGGCATCTATGGCCCCTCAAACCCACCCTATTGAATCTCACACTCCTCAGGAAATGATCTACTGCTTCTATTATTATAGACCCAGACCAGATTAAGTACCATTTCTCTGGTTATCAAAATGGAGCCTGAAGACAACGATTTTGAATCCTTTGCTCTGGCGTGAAGGTCTCAATTGCCTCAAAAAGTTTGGGTAAAGTTAAGTATGGAGCTACTGAATTGCATATCAAGAATCAGTGGGGATTTCTTCCAAGACTCGATGTGCTTGAAGCTTTTGTCTTTGGAATGGGTTTTGATGGCTAAGTTTTACTTCATTGATGTGAGTGCCCCTATCTTACAGCCTTTCCCAATCATCTTCCGGGTCTGCAGGTCCTGCATCAAACAACCAGAAGTGGAAAATACGCTAATATAATTTTGTTTGACAAGTTGACCATCAAAAATTTGATTGGTTGATAGATTAGGTACATATAAAACATTAGAAAGAGATAAAGGAGGATAGTTAGGGGGTTGAATGAGCTGTGAACCAACTTTGTCGACAGGAAGTAACTGACCATTAGCAATATGAGCACTTTGAGTGCCCTTATATGGAACAATTCGTTTCAAAGATGTCAAGTTACCTGTCATATGATTGGTAGCACCATAATATAATGCTCAAGAAGTTTGGAAATCAAGTTTACCAAAACCAGAAACATGGAGAGCTTGTAGGACTTGTTGAAGGCATAATTTAGCTTTGCAAACCGCGCTCGAGGTGCTTGTTTCAACCTATAGATTGCTTTTTGTAATTTACACACCATTTGAGTTGACGAAGTAGGGTACCCAGGTGGTGGTTGCATATAAACGGTTTCATATAGATTCTCATGTAGAAAAGCATTTTTTACATCCATCTGGAATATATCTGAATTTCGAATGGCAGCAACAACAATCAAAGTTCGGACAGTAGTCATTTTAGCAACTGGTATAAAAGTCTCATCATAATCGAGGCCATGCTCCTGATTATAGCCTTTTGCGACAAGTCTAGCTTTATATCGATCTAATGTGCCATCCGACTTAAGTTTGACAGTATAAATCCATTTGCTACCGACCACAATATGACCTCTGAGAAGTGGGACCAAATCCCATGTGTGGTTAGCTTCCAATGCCTCCATTTCTGTCTGCATTGCTTGACTCCACTCTGCACTATTTGTTGCCTTTTTGTAAGAACTAGGAATGGAAAGTGGTTCAAGTGTTGAAAGTAAAGAAAGACAAACAACTGGTTTAGGAACTCGAGTGGAGCATCTTAAAGCCAATGTGGAAGGGGGAGGATGTGGAGTAGGTACAATACCTGTTTTCGGTGGTGGTGGTGCATAAGTAATCGGGGAAGCTCTCGTCTGTTGTTCAAACTGCTGCAAAGGGTTAGGAAATACAGACAAGATGGAAGTAGTGGATGACGGAGTCAAGGACACTGATTGAGATGAACACAAGGTTTTAGAAAATTATGGAACATTTTCTAAAAAGATCACATTTCAGGATATTCTCAATTTCTTAGCTTCCCAATCATAGCAGCGATATCCTTTGTGTCTCCCTGTATCCGAGAAACGTGCATTTGACAGACCTTGCATCTAGCTTAGATCTACTAATTGAAGGTAAGAGAACAAAACATGTGCATCCGAAAATTCGAAGTAAAGAGTAATTAGGCGGATGCCCAAATAATTTCTCAAGTGGTGAAGTATTATTTAATACAAGAGAGGGCAATCTATTAATTAAATATACTCCAGTTAAGAATACTTCTGCCCAAAATATTTTAAGCATATTTGTATGAAGAAGAAGTGCCCTAGCTATTTCTTGAATGTGTCTATTCTTTCTTTCTGCAGCACCATTTTGTTGTGGTGTATGAGGACAACTTCGTTGATGTAGAATGCCTTCTTTAGCCAAGAAATTATGAAAATACTTTAACATATATTCTCCCCCTAAGTCTGTGCAATAGATTCACCTTCTTGTTAAATTAGGTGACTACCATTGCATGAAATTCTCGAAACACTTGTAAAACCTCTTACTTGCGATGCAAAAAATATATCCAAGAATATTTAGAGCAATCATCTATAAAAGAAATGAAATGATATTTTTTAGTTAAGGAAGCAATGGGTGTTAGACCCCATACATCACTATGAATTACATCAAAGGCACCAACAACACGACTCATACTTGAACTGAAAGGTAATGTCACAGCTTTGGCACGGAGACAATCTTCACATGATTTATCTAGCACATTCTTGGTATTAATTTTATTCAGTAACACACCCGAAGAAAACAATAAAGTCAAATTCAAATTATGAGGATGACCCAAACGATAATGCTAGAGCCTCCAAAGTTTATTGCCATAATTTATTTCAGAGACTGAAGGAGCAAAAAAACATTGACTAGAGGATGAGTCAGTTCCGAAGTCCAAGACAGCGAGTTCCCCTTTGTTACGACCTTTCCCAAGCACCTTCCCGATCTGTAGGTCATATATCAAACAACTAGAAGTGGAAAATGAGACAATATAATTTTGTTTGACAAGTTGACCAACATAAATTAGATTGGCTGGTAGATTAGGTACATATAAAACCACTGTTTCAAAAGCAGGCGGCCCAACGCCTGAGCGGCCGCCTAGGCGGATATCCCTGGGCGCCTGCTTGAACCCGCCTAGGCGGCCGCCTAGGGCCTGCACCCTACCCAAGGGTGGAAATGCAGCTCCTTGAGGGTATTTTTGGGTCATTTTTTAATACTAAGGGGGCAAATTTGTGGGTTTTAGGTTCATTTGAAACCTAAAACCCATTAGAGGCTATTTTAGAGAGAGAAAACCCAAAAAAAATTTGTTTACGTAGCTGCCCAGGTTCTGGGCCCCCGCCTAGGAGCTGGGCGGCCTGGAACCCCTCGACCTCCTAGTTGCCGCCTAGCGCTTTTTGAAAAACTATATAAAACATTAGAAAGAGATAAAGGAGGAGAGTTAGGGGGTTGAATGGGCAGTGAACCAACTTTGTCCACACGAAGTGACTGACCATTAACAAAATGAACACTTTGAGTGCCCTTATATGGAACAACTTGTTTCAAAGATGTCAAGTTGCTTGTCATATGATTAGAAACACCAAAATCTAGTACCCAAGAAGTTTGGAAATCAACCTTTTACTAAAACCAGAAGCGTAGAGAGTTTGTATGACTTGTTGAAGAAATTCAGGTGTAAAGGAAGCTGACTGACTTTGAGAGGGAATGGATGGTAGTGCATGCATAACAAAAGGTGGTGTCGGAGCAATGAAGGTCGTGTCTGAAGTAGACATGACTACAACATATGCTTGAGGAGGTTTCTTTTTATTTTGGGGTCGCTTTCTGCACTCTGTGATTAAATGTCCGGTCTCCTTGCAGTAATTGCAGACCTTTCTCTTCTTGGAATTATTCGCCAAGTGTCTCATCTCTTGACAATTATAATACTGGACTTTGCTCATATCCCGTTCTTTTCTAATATCTGAAGCAGCCAAAAGAGCAGAATCCTTGGAATAATCACCATGGATTGAAAGTGACTTTAAGCGAGTCTCTTCTGCAAGTAGTTCAGGAAGAATTTTATCAATATCATGGCTACCTTCTTGTTTGAGAATAGCAGGTTGCACATGCTCAAACTTAGGACATAGTTTTATTAAAAATTGACGAGAGCGCGATGTTTTCCTAAGTTTCAGAGCTGTATCCATTGCCCCTATAGGAATCTCTACATTTATCATATCCATTTCAATCCAGATCAGCATCATTGTAGAATAAAATTCCTGAATATTTTTTGATCCTTGATTTTGAGAGTTCAATTCTTTCTCAAGCTGATATATTATTGCTTCAATAGATTGCTGATATACACGCTTCAGGTATTCCCACATAGCCTTTATAGTGTGCAAAAGACTCAAATTGAGGTCAATAGAGGTTTCAACTGAATCCATGATCCATGTCTTTACTTTTGCATTATTGGTTGTCCATTTGGAATGAACAACTCCATTTGACGGTTCAACAATAAAACCATCAATGTAACCCCATAATTCTCGTCCTTCCAAAATTTTTTGTAGATAATAGACCCACAAAAAATAGTTTTCGCCATTAAGCTTGATGGCCAAAATATAGGAATCCATTGTTGGTAACAAATAATACTGGGAAATAACTAATCCCCAAAACTGACCCAAAGAGCGTCAGCAGATGTCTCCCAAATGTTTAATATTACCCAAGTCAATTAAACCATAGGAAAACAAGATTTTTATGTGCCAAAAAGAAAACCCAAATAAACCACAGTGGCAGGAACCAAGAATGCATGCAGCAAGAACCTAAGTACCACTGTGCATAGCGAACTAGCAACACGAACTAACAAACTAGCACCACAAGCTAGTACATAAGACTAGCACTAACCAATACCCACAAGAGAGAGCAGCTGTATGAGAGAGTAGGCGTATCAGCCACACAAAAAAAACAACAGAAAGAGAGCGAAACGGCACTGTCTTAGGGCAAATTTAATGGAGAGAAGCCATCCAGAACAATGCTAAGAGGGTGTAGAAGAAATACGAGAACAACTCTTGTTACAAGAAAGGGTTGTTCCTTGGAAACTCCTTTGAGAGAGAGAGAAAATTCAGACCACTAAAATCAGAGATAGAAAGGAAGCATGAAAGGGCTTTGCTTAGGCAAATCCTGACAGAGAGAGGAAGCAACACGAGGCGATTTGAAATGGAAAGGATGATAAAGCACTTGAAGGAATCTTGAGAGAGAGCAACCAAAGAACGGCTAAATAAAAGATCACAAAGATTTCAAGGCAAAATCTCTGATGTTACCACTATCAAGCCAAGTCAAGTGCTCTCCAGGTTCAGTGAGAGAGACAGAGAGAGAGTGAGGCGCACTTGTATGTGCAGTGTCCCTTGGGCCAAGATAGATGCACCTGTGTGTGCAGTCTCCGTTGGTACGAGATATAGGGAGGAGAAGCAAACCGAGAGAAAGGCCTAGAGAGAGAAAGTGGACACACGGAAACAAACAAGAGAGTACAAAGGAGAAACTAGAGAGAAAAAAACAGAAAACAATGCTTTGTTAGATTCAACCTAAGCTCTGATACCTCTGCCAGGGATCTGTTTGGCGAGCTTGTTGTGAGTGCTTATTTGTTTGACGAGCTTGTTGAGAGTGCTTATCTGTTTTGGAGTGCTTGCTGAGAAGCTTCTCTCTCTAGAAAAAGAAAATAAATATGCACATTAAGTGCTCTAATGATACCATGTTAACAGACGAATTATCGTATTTTCCTCTGTATTACTTTGGGAAAACCCTACATACTTATACAACATTTCTTAGATGTGTATAAATGAGGAACTAAGTTGGGTAGAGTTGTTACCCCTTATCCTATTCAACAAACAACCTTATTCTGTTCAACAAACAAAGATACCCAAATATTTACAATTCTTATCCCAGTATTATTTGTTACCAACAATGGATTCTCATATTTTGGCCGTCAAGCTCAATGGCCAAAACTATTTTTTGTGGGCCTCGTATCTACCAATTTTTTTGGATGGATAAGAATTATGGGGTTACATTGATGGTTCTGTTGTTGAACCGTCACATGGAGTTGTTGATTCCAAATGGATAGCCAATAATGCAAAAGTTAAGACATGGATCATGGATTCAGTGAAACCTCTATTACCCTCAATTTGAGTCCTTTGCACACTGCAAAGGCTATATGGGAATACCTAAAACGTGTATATCAGCAATCTAATGAAGCAAGAATGTATCAGCTTGAGAAGGAATTGAACTCCTTGAATTAAAGATAAAAAATATTCAGGAATTTTATTCTGCAATGATGCTGATCTAGAATGAAATGGATATGATAGATGTTGAGATTCCTGCAGGGACTATGGATACAGTTTCGAAACTTAGGAATAAATGACGCTCTCGTCAATTTTTAATGAAACTATGTTTTGAGTTTGAGCATGTGCGAGTTGTTATTCTCAATCGAGAAGGTAGTCATGATATTGATAAAATTCTTCCTGAACTACTTGCTTAAAGTCACTTTCAATCCATGGTGATTATTCCAAGGATTCTGCCCTTTTGGTTGCTTCAAATATTGGGAAAGGATGGGATAAGAGCAAAGTCTAGTGCCATAACTGTTGAGAGATTAGACACTTGGCGAATAATTGCAAGAAGAGAAAGGTCTGCAATTACTGCAAGGAGACCAGACACTTAATCACAGAGTGTAGAAAGCGGCCCCAAAATCGGAAGAAACGTCCTCAAGTATATGCTGCAGTCATGTCTACTTCAGACACGACCACCGTTGCTCCGACTTCACCTTCTGTTATGCTTGCACTACCATCCATCTCCCCTCAAAGTCAATCGGCTTCCCTTACACTTGAATTTCTATAACAAGTCATACGAGCTCTCCATGTTTCTGGTTTTGGTAAGGCTGATTTCCAAACTTCTTGCGTATTAGATTCTGGTGCTTCCAATCATATGACAAGCAACTTGACATCTTTGAAACAAGTTGTTCCATATAAGGGCACTCAAAGTGTTCATATTGCTAATGGTCAGTTACTTCTTATAAACAAAGTTGATTCACTACTCATTCAACGTCCTAACTCTCCTCCTTTATCTCTTTCTAATGTTATATGTACCTAATCTATCAGCCAATCTAATTTCTGTTAGTCAATTTGTCAAACAAAATTATATTTTCTCATTTTCCATTCCTGGTTATTTGTTACAGGAGTTGCGGACCGGGAAGGTGATTGAACTCTTTGTCTTGGACTTCGGAACTGACTCATCTGCTAATCAATGTTTTTTTGCTCCTTCTGTCTTTGAAATAAATTATGCAAATAAACTTTGGAGCCTCTGGTATTATCATTTGGGTCATCCTCATAATTTGAATTTGACTTTATTGTTTTCTTTGGGTGTGTTATTGAATAGAATTAATACCTAGAATGTGCTAGATAAATTATGTGAAGATTGTTTTCGTGTCAAAGCTGTGACATTACCTTTCAGTTCTAGTATGAGTCGTGTCGTTGGTGCCTTTGATTTAATTCATAGTGATGTATGGGGTCCAACACCAGTTGCTTCCTTAACTGAAAAATATTATTTCATTTCTTTTATAGATTATTGGTCTAGATATTCTTGGATATATTTTTTGCATCGCAAGTCTGAGGTTTTACAAGTGTTTCTAGAATTTCATGTAATGGTAGTCATCCAATTTAACAAGAAGGTGAAAATTTTGTGCACAAACTCAGGGGGAGAATATATGTCAAAGCATTTTCATTATTTCTTGGCTAAAGAAGGCCCTCTACATCAATGAAGTTATCCTCATACACCACAACAAAATGGTGTTGCAAAAAGAAAGAATAGACACATTCAAGAAACAACTAGGGCACTTCTCCATACAAATATGCTTAAAGTATTTTGGGCAGAAGCCTTCTTTACTGAACTATATTTAATTAATGGATTGCCCACTCCTGTATTAAATAATACTTCACCACTTGAGAAATTATTTGGGCATCCGCCTAATTACTCTTTACTTCTAATTTTCTAATGCACATGTTTTGTTCTCTTACCTTCAATTAGTAGATCTAAGCTAGATGCAAGGTCTGTCAAATGCATGTTTCTCGGATACGGGGAGACACAAAAAGGATATTGCTGCTATGATTGGGAAGCTAAGAAATTGAGAATATCTCGAAGTGTGATCTTTTTAGAAAAGTTCCATATGTTTCTAAAAAGTTGTGTTCATCTCAATCAGTGTCCTTGACTCCATCATCCATTGCTTCCATCTTGTCTTTATTTCCTAACCCTTTGCAGCTGTTTGAACAACAAACGAGAGCTTCCCAATTACGCCTGCGCCATCACCACTGGAAACAGGTATTGTTCATACTCCACTTCCTCCTTCTTCCACATTGGCTTTAAGATGCTGCACTCGAGTTCCTGAACCACTTGTTCATCTTTCTTTATTTTCAATACTTGAACCACCTTTCATTTCTAGTTCTTACAAATAGGCAGTAGATAGTGCAGAGTGGAGTCAAGAAATGTAGACAGAAATTGAAGCATTGGAAGCTAACCACACCTGGGATTTGGTCCCACTTCCCAAAGGTCATGCTGTGGCCAGTAGCATATGGATTTATACTGTCAAACTTAAGTCGGATGGCACATTGGATCGATATAGAGCTAGACTCGTCGCAAAAAGGTTATAATCAGGAGCATGGCCTTGACTATGATGAGACTTTTGCACGAGTTGCTAAAATGACTATTGTCCTCACTTTGATTGTTGTTGCTGCCATTCGAAATTGGGATATATTCCAGATGGACGTAAAAAGTGCCTTTATACATGGGGATCTATATGAAACTGTTTATATGCGACCGCCACTTGGGTACCCTACTTCGCCAACTCGAATGGTGTGTAAATTACAAAAAGCAATCTATGGGTTGAAACAAGCACCTCGAACGTGGTTTGCAAAGCTAAAGAATACTCTTTTGGGTGCGGGATACCGACAAAATAGCAATGACTACTCCTTGTTCAGTTCCTCCTCTAAAGGCAGTATCTTTGTATTGGTTTATGTCGATGATATTTTAATTACAAGAGATGATCATCAAGGTATACGAGTCTTGAAAAAGGTCCTCCAAGGTTCTTTCCAGATGAAGGACTTGGGTCACATTACATATTTCTTAGGACTTGAAATCTCCTGATCACCTGAAGGCTATCAGGTTAGTCAAAGAAAATACACCTAGGACCTCATAGCATTCGTAGGACTCACAGACGAAAAGACGATAGACACACCATTGGAGATGAATGTCAAATATGGAAGGTCTGACAGCGACCCAATCATTGATCCAACTATGTATAGGAAAATGTGGGTAGCTTGGTCTATCTAACTGTGACACGACCTGATATAGCTCATGCAGTTTAGCTTGTCAGTTAATTTGTTTCCGATCCTCAACGACTTCATCTTATTGCAGTTTATCGCATTATTCGGTACCTGTGATCCACACCTGATCTCAGCCTTTCATATAATAGATCGTCGTCCTTGACCATAAGAGTGTATTCTGATGCTGATTTTGTTGGTGGTCCGGATACACGTCGCTCGACTACCGGCTAGTGTGTCTTTCACGGGGCATCCCTGATTTCTTGGAAATCCAAGTCTTCTACTGAATCAAAATATCGGGCTATGTCTTCCGCATATGGTGAAATTATCTTGCTCAAATGACTAGTCACAGTTTTTGGTGTTATCTCAAATTCTCCAACCCCATTGGTTTGCAACAATCAAAGTGCAGTCAAAATTGCCAGCAACCCGGTTTTCCATGAACGGACTACGCATATTGAGATAGATTGCCATCTTGTTTAGGAAAAATTGAACGAGGAGAAATCACACTACCTCATGTTTCTTCCAAGGATCGGATTGTTGATATTTTCACCAAGTCCTCGACTAAAGGGCGCCATGATTATTTGATGAACAAACTGATGTTGGTACATCCACATCAGTTTGAGGGGGAGTATTAGAATATATCTTGTAGATAACCATTGTAAATATTTGAGTATCTTTGTTTGTTGAATAGGGATAAGATTCTCTATTGAATAGGCTAAGGGGTAACAACTCTACCAACTTAGTTCCTCATTTGTAGTCTCCAATGCGTACATACACGTCTAAGAAATGTTGCTATAAGTATGTGGGGTTTTCCCAAAGTAATACAAAGGAAAATACGATTATTCATGTGTTAACATTTCATGTATATTACTGTTTCAGATTTGTCTCAGGATAGCTAAGGTTTCGAATTTGTCTGGTATGAATTAGGGTCTAGATATTTTGTCTGTAGCTTGCCCCTCTCACAGTCGATAGTTCATTCTAATAATGTACAGTTATACGCTTATCGAAATTCTCACAGATTCATTGTGTTCGGAGATTTCATTTCAAACTATCCATGCGTAGTTGCTCCCGTCTGAAAATTTTAGAATCTGACTATGTTTGTTTTTTCTGTATCTGATATCTTGTCAAAGAAAGTAAACCTAGCTGATCATTTATAAAGGTTTTCTCATTCTTGTTAATGGAGGTTACTTACCTGAAGCTTTCTTTCTTCCAGGCCACTTTTCTTGATGAGGTGATGAGCGTTGAGCATGCTCGAGAACATGGCCATACCCATTTGTTTGAAGTGAGCACAGGACCCAATTTGATAGATTATATCCTCTTGATGATTTCTAAGCACTTGCAATTGCTACTATATACTTACTTTCTGCTTGAAATCCTTCAACTAACAATGACTGACCTCTCCATGAACACATCAAATTCTTCCTGATGAATTTGGAAGTGTGAAATTCCCTCCCTTGTTCTGTAAATGACCTTTACATCTATGGGTTTATTATAAGAAGTTAATACTGATCAATTACTAAGATAATCAAATACATGCTTCTGAACTCAATTCATCTCCCGCCTTGTTGGTGAGGAAGACTATATCTCCATAAGCGCATGGATAACTCCATAGGACTATGTAGTTTGGATTATTGAAAATAATATTGGCGTTATTAATGATACACTGTGGATATGTGGAAAAGGGCAAGGAAGCTAAGTACCCTGAACCCAACCTATAAGGTGTAAATGAGACAAGTATTTACCATTGGTACTGAATTTAATGATGAAAGATGAAATCTGGTGTTTCGTGTGTACATAACCATTATGTGATTCTTACTCCTCTATTTGGATGAATTCTTGTTTCTTGGTCCTCTCTTAACCATGAGTTGTATATCTACAGGAAAACTTTTCTTGTAAATTGAGGAGGAGCAATTTTCTGGTTTCTTGAGATAATTTGGTGGCTTATTAGTTATGGAAATTAGCCGATCATTTTGGTTCCCAGAAATTCAATATGTGATTTCAGTCATCTCATCTATTTCTTGTCAACATGAAACAACTACTAGCAAAATGCTCTTTGCTGTTGCCTTGGGGAGGGGTTGTTGTTTAAGAAGATTATAGGGTTGATACACTCATTTTGAAGATGTTAACTAGATTTGGTTACTTGGCCTGGACCATATCATGTTCATCTAAATATGTTTGCCTTTCTCTTAAGTTTTATTCTTGTGGCTTGAATGGCCCAATTATTCCTTGTGGTGAGCTAACGACATGGGCCGATCCAAATTATATGGAAATGGTTTTATTGCAATTTTACATTTATGGTTGTCTTTTTATTGTAGTTTTTTGTTTAAACAAAGAAACTGATTAGCAGTTGATAAATGCAGCTCATAGAACAGGCGAAATGGTTTAGGAATAAGGCGATTGTGCTCACACATTTCTCGTCTCGCTACAAATTAGAGGTGATTGATTGATTGACTAATTGAGATCTATGTATTGTGAATATGTTTTTCCATTTTAAATTTTCTGTTCTATATGGTCTTTCATATATGCTTTTTTATTCAATCTCATTTTTCAGGACATCCGTGAAGCTGCATCGAAGCTGCAAAGTAAGGCTTCTGCGAAGGTGGTTGCTCTTACAGAAGGCTTCAAATCAATGTATACCTAATTTTGTCCACTATTAGCTTCTCAATTTTCCTATGTAAAATATCAATTGTTATATATATGTAACCCAATTTTTAAGAGAGAATGAAAATGTAAGATGGAATTTGAGATGAATGCATCGCCTCGAATTTTCAAGATTTTGTCTCTTCTGCTTTTGCTTACAGTGGGTCTCCATTAAGTTTACAAAGTCTTTGGTTTGAATCCTTCCTAGTTGGTGCAAGACTGAATGAAATTTTGAGTTGATTTTTGTTTTCATATTCAACCATTTGATCTTAAATCTACTTGATATGCTGGCACCACTATGTTTTCTGGAATAAATGAAGCTGCATTGTTGTCTTGCCTATCACGCAACTGTCCTTATTGTCTTGTTTGGGGGCTTGTTGGGGCTTGAAGCAAAATCCCTTTTCTGGAAAAGTGGCTCCACCCCACGGCCGATATGTGCCTTTTCGAGCAGGCAGGGAACTGTTCATATTGGGAAGGGAAGATCTTGACATTAAACATCGTGTGTGATCTGCCTTGTGTGGTGCTTATATGCACACCCAAACAGGGCCGATATTTTGATGGATAACACATATATAGGGGGCGAGTTTTAGTCCCTCTATCTGGATTGTCCAAAATAAATTTCAGAGAAACAACATAATAAGGAGCACAATAAGTCAGCATTGATTTTTTTCTTTCATGTTGTATGTTTTTGTTAACCTACTATCGAAGATATATGTCATGATTTCTATTGAAACTAGTTCATGATTTTCGAGCCATTTGGACCCAAATTTGGTTGGACCCTCGAGAATTGGGCGATTCAAGGACATAGACTAGCATCACCCACTAGCCGATCCTGTTGAACCATGCAATTCTAATTTATCACAGCATTTTTTGAAACATTGTACCTGATTGTCTCTGTGATGCCCTGAAGGCACACAATGATTCCTAGTTGAAGATTTGTTGAAGATGGAAGCCACAACCTTGACAATTCCTATGTTCGAGTGGTTTAGAGTGATCCTTAAACCCATATATGGAAGCCATTCCTATGTTCTAAGTGGTTTGGAGTGATCCTAAAGCCCATATATGGAAGCCTTTGGAGTTTGGTGCGGATTGGTAGGTCAGTGACCGGTAACTCGAGCATAGATTATAACCATTGTATTTTTGTGTGCCTCTCATTGTTTTCTTTATTGGGTGCGAATCAGTGTTCACTTGCACGAAATATATTTAAAGTAGCAATTAAATAAAATAACGTTAAATAGTAAGTAGAAAGTAAGTAGAAAATAGGATTTATTTGTTACACAAGGTAGTATATATATATATATATATATATATGAGTAATGATCTTATGAGACCCTCTTACACCCATGTGTGTAAGATTACACCCATGTGTGTAAGATCTCAAATGATTACCATTAAATTTGACACATATCTCTAGAAAAGTTATAACATGAGTATGTCAAATTTAATAGTGATCTTTAGAGATCCTACACACATGGGTATGGGAGGGTGTCACATTTTCATATATATATATATATATGATTTTTTAAAAAATATTCGGCTAGTGGCCGGTTCTGGTTTACCCTGCTAGTTCCGAGTCAACCTAGCCGGGTTATCGTACATTGGTGTGTGCACATGCATGCTTACTGTGAAAATGTCTTAAAAGGATTCAAATTGAAAGAGATCTGCGCTAAAGGTTTTAATGCAGTGCCCTTCTACAAGGAGACAAGGAGGTGGGCGATCGTCGCTGACTTGGGTTCTTCCTCTAGCAGTAGAACTCCTTGATTTCTGGTTCAGCACTTGACCGCTTTATGTTGAATTTTATTTGCTGCTACCATGCGGATGATATGAAACAATGTTAAAAAAATCGGCTCGGTCAAAGGCAGGTTCAATCTATTTTTTTTAAAAAATAAATATAAAATATAGTTATATATTTTTTTTAAAAATAAACATAAAATATAGTTATTATATAGTGCAAGTGCCGCTTTTTATCATTCAAGCAAATAAGGGCGTGTCGGTTATTGTTTCCTCAATTAATCGACCTCGGAACAAGAGGTTAAACGGGAGTGGAACCCAAAGGTTTTAATATACTTAAACTAAAAATAATAAATGGTGCGCAACCAACTCACACAAAATTTGTCTCGCTCTGAGTCCAAGTTACCGGCCGAGTTTCAGAACGCTAATATGAAATGAATGGAGATTGAGAATGAGAACCTTCAGAGCTCAATCGAAAATTCCAGTGATTGTTGCTGATCTTTACTTACTGAAAAGAATGCAAAGATGTGCCATGTTGGACACATTGAACAAGGACACCATCAAACAAAAAGCAAGGAAAATGAGGTCAAGTTGCAGACAAGTGCCCTCATGGACATAATCAAACAAAAAGCAAGGAAAATGAGGTCAAGTTGCATAAAAGTGCCCTCAAGGATATCATCAAACAAAAAGCAAAGAAAATGAGGTCAAGTTGCAGGCAAGTGCCCCCAACAATGGCCTCCATTAAGCTAAAGTTTGATCAAAGCTCAATAGAAATCTAGGTCTAGTAGGTATAAGAGGCATAGGGGTGGCAATGGACCGGGGACCCGACAACAGGACCCAACCCAGGTTCGTGCATGGGTCCAAAAATTGGACCCAACGGGTCGGGTCTGAGTACATGTAGATCCAACTTGGACTAGACACCCAACCTGAACTAGACCCAAATAGTATTATTACTTCAATAATTTTATATTATTATTATTTTAATAATAGTATTATTATTTTAATATATAATAGTTTAATAATATTTGAATAGATATAACTATATATATTTATTTGTTTATTTATTTTTAGGTCGAGTCCAATTGGGTCTAGAGCTAGGTCAAGGTCTAGGTTTGGGTCCAATAAATTCGGATCCAATCGAGTCTAGGTCCGGGTCCGGGTCCCAAAAATTTTTTCGGGTGTCGAGTCTGTGTTCAGACGCAGACCCAGACCCAACCCGATCCGTGGCCAGCCCTTTAGGGCATGATAAAGATCATACCACGAAATGCACTGTGATCTTTTTTGGCCCCTCCATCAGGAAGACAGGTTGTCGCTTGAGAATTAGGGTAAGATCTTAATGAAGGGGAACTCATTAAACATCACATATGATGGAGGGGGTTAACTAGCGGACCTTCCACATTAACCAAATTTAAGCGAGATAAAGAAGCATTTAAATAGAAGAGAATAGAGCGCACACGAAATAGAGTCTGGCAAAATAAGGAGCAGTGACTCATATTCTGATTGTTGATCGTGGTGGTGGTTGCTATACTCAGGTCTTTTTGGACTGTATTTGTCATAAAAAAAGGTGCAATCCGACGAGTGTTTGAGAAAATCAGATCGTGGGGCTCATAGTTCACCCAAAAATTTGTGTTGAATCGATGGATAACATATCTAGATAGGGTCTGGATTGGTCTTAATTGGTGATTCAAAAAGTATTAAAAATAAAAATAAAAATAAGAATTTATGGGGTGGGGATTTAAGAGGATTTAAGAAAACATTACATAAAATTACAAAAAAAGGAAAAATATAATGGGCGGTTTTAAGGGGGAACCGGATCTGACACTTTACCATCCAAAAATTGATTCTGTCCTTACTGATTCCGATCCGGATTGGAAATCTGTTTTCTTTGAACTTTGCATCCAAATAGTAACACATCTTTAACCACCCGACTTCATATCCAACAGTCAATAATGATTGTGATATTTTTTTCTTTTTTTTTTCCTTTCTCAAATCTAATAATTGAAATGGGGCTATAAGAAGCCTTAGGTTGGTGGAAAGTTTCATCTATCAAGTTGTCCATCGAATTTCTATAGTAAATAGCCTTTCTTTTTACTATATTTGAGAAATCCGCCATTCTTGGGTTTTGAGCTTCAATTTATGACCAAATTATTTGAAGTTTGGTTCTAAATGTAAATAATTGAAAATTCCACAAGAAACTTGTTTTGATTAATGTGATTAAACAACTAATTTTGGCCCATTTTGGCCTAAAATTTATCATTATTTCTAGAATATTGAAATCCATAAAAAAAATTAGAAGGCTTTTTTATGTATATCAAGATCTAGTTGCTACGAACTTTTAATTTTATTTTTAGAGATGTGGGTAGACTTTTTTTTATTATTAAGATTAATTGTTAAAAATAGGATTTTTAGATTAGTTTGACAAAATCCATTTTTTAGCAAGTTTGTTTTTTCAAGATAATAAGAGTCCATTGTCTTTAGGAAAAATAAACTTTTTTTTAGGTACATTTTTATTTCTTTATTTGCAACATTTTTTTAAGAAGGTTTCTATTAGATTGGTTTTATTATTGGGAAAAGTTTATAGAGCCATGGCTCTAAACAATCAAATTAGATACAAGAAAAAAATGGATTTCAAGTTTTGAAAATAGCGTATTTTTTAACGCAGTTTTGGACCGTTAATTTTCAAGACTTTCAAGTTTTCATAGATTTGTCGATTTAGATTATTTTTTGGAGCTCAAACTTTATAAATAAACATGAAGATATATTTTAAGGCTATCACAATAATTTTTAGTATTGAAACCACATTTCTCGACATTATTTGAAGGTATGCTCTAATTTGATTGTTTAGAACCTGGGCTCGATACAAACCACACCATTTATTATTTGGGTTGGGATGTGGATGGATTTTTGGGTTGAATGGAAAAAGCTTTCTAGGGATAGAGAATGGGGGAGCCCTTTTTGTGAGTTTTTCTTTTCTGTACTCTGATGATGCGTGGTGGAGAACTCGGACTTCTACGTCTATGTTCTTTTTTCACTAATTTCTTCTCAGTTTTTTTTATTTCACTCTTTAAAACACAATTGTTTTGCTGGTTATTAGCGGCCAGTAAATTCAACTGTGTCAGGTGGTATAAGGGCATCAGTCGATTCTTGTGGATTGTGGTGTTCATTGAAATACATCTTAGCTTATGGAAATGGTCTATGAGACATTTAGATAAAAGAATTGAGAAGGCAAGTTGAGGAATTGGCCCGTTGCTTGGTGCATAACTTAATACCGACACCTTATGATGAGGGTAGTGAGTTAGAAACTATGAGAGTAGTGAGTTAGAAATTATCTTCGAGTACCCATTTTAATACGTTCTCTTCCTCACACCTCTTTGTTTTATCTAATTACAAAGAGATCTGCGTTTTTCTTTTAACCCTTAAATCTTGATGAACCCCCAATTGCAATAATATATATTGAATCTCAGATAAATGGTATAAATTACTAAAATACCCATATACTGATATATATATATATATATATCAAGTTTCCGAGCCTCAAGCCCTAGGGGCCTTCGGCTCTTCAGTCTTTTACCGGCCCTCCGGAGTCATCTTTTTGACTCCACATTGACAAATATATTTCTTCATAATACAAGACATCAATTCTCAACAGATACGTGGATATATACAACCTTTTGTTTCTCATTGCGTTTATAAATTATCAAGACAATTCAACGCAACAATGTGATGAACGGAAAGAATAACACCATTTTTTATTTTCATATTAGTTTGTATTTCAATAATTGTATATTCTATTTTGAACCATATATTCATATCAATGATAATTGTATATTCTTTTTTTATTATAATGTGAATGTAATTGTCAATCCACATTCAAACTAGGAAATAACATTTCAACATTTCGTATGTTTGCAAAATATTGAAAGTACATATCTTTTTTGGATACTTAAACAACCATATTTATTAAAAATTTAATGAGCCTTTGAAATATTTTTTTAAGGCCGGACCTAATTGTCGATTCACCGATCCAGATTGCAGATCGACTGATCTGGAGCAGTTTTCTAATAGGCAATCCGTGTCGCTCATATGTTTTTCAAATACGACAAGTACTTGCATTATTGAGATGATGGTCGAGATTTTCAATGAAGTTAAAATATTCTTCTACCAAGATTTCAACAAAAACAAATTACCCAAAAAAATGTTTCACCAAAAATAAAATGTTTAAATTTCTATAGAATCAACATTAAAAAAGAAGAAGAAAGAATCTATTTAAATGAAGTTAAAGTATTCTTCTACCAAGATTTCATCCAAAATAAAATGTTTAAATTTGTATAGAATGAACATTAAAAAAAACAAAAAGAAAAAAGAATCATGAGCGTCAAACTGCCCCACAAACGATAATGAGGAGTGGGCAGGGTAAGAGGCAGAAATTTAACCGTGCAAGTGGGGCATATATAAATCTCAACCTAACGGGACGCGGTAGTTACGAAATTCCCTTCTAAACATTTTTCTAATAGTCCACATAAAAATTTCGAAAATGTTTTCGTAGGGCTGCAGCTTTATTTAAATAAGTAAAGCCTCAATTCAAAACTCACCAAAAATTGCAGTTTCAGGATAAAAAAAACTTCAAATTGATCATCAAAACTTACAACTATAGTTTCGGCATTAGAAAATGATCAAATTGATCATCCCGACCTTGACTATTATGGTTGTGAAAAACAAAAAAGAATTTCAAACGCTAAAAATTATATCTATTGTAACATATTATTTAGATAGTGTATTTCACCCTAAAAATAAGTATTCACTAATATATAAGATTTGTAATTTTTGGGATTGTATACGATTTTTGATACAAGGCGGTCACAAATACTTACAAGCATCTTATGTGAAACTTGATAGCTTGGTTGTGTCACAAAGTTTGAAAACATCTATTTTGAAGTTTGAGCTTGGTTAGTGGAATAATTGTAGTCACCCAATTTCACCTTCTATGGTCAAGATTAACTACATCCAAAATTCCCATCCCCTAAAAAATCGGTGAAAATACTAATTCCGATTGTATTCTCACTTTTCAGTATGGATGGATTAGAAGGAAAATTGTTTCATGCGGGCTAAACTACATTTCTACATTATGCCGTCCAGAGGTATAAAGATGCAAATTTGTGGTCCATCTTAAAACAAGTGTAACTAAGTGTCTAAATGTTTACATAATATAATTACTATTTCTAGTTTTTTAAAGTTTTTTTTTTCATATTCATGATCCGCATATTAAAATTTATATATTCTCTAAAAATTAGGATCAAATTATATTTTAAAAAATATATTTATTGCCAAGCCCTCATTTTTACAATATATAAAGTTGCAACAGTAAAATATAAAATTACAAATGCACCTCAAAAATCCATTGAAAAATATTGTTTTAATGTTGAAATACCCTTTAAGTAATCATCTCAACAACGAGATGTATGAATATGAAAAAAAATGAAATAAAAATTTTAAGTCTTAAAACTAATGCAACTTGCACCACATTATCGAGACCGTCCAGTTTTTAAGATTTTCATATGTTTATAAATCTACTTCATCTTAACCATTTTTAAATTTTAAACTTTTATAATTAGATATAAGAATCGATTTTGAGGTAATCCTAAAAATTTTTTACACTAAAATTAAATGTTATGATAAAATTTGGAAGTGCATTATTTGGAATGTTTATGATTAAAACCTCTAAAAACCGCACCGTTACCAGAAACGGGGTTACGATTATAGTGAATGGTAGGTGATCATGCACTCCTTTTCCCGCTACTCTCTACCCCCTCTCCCTATTTATAAATCTCCCTCTCTCTAAATATTTTCTCTCGAACGGAAGTGACTCCTCTCGTGCTATTGGCTGCTTTCTCTCTCTACAAATTAATGGCTCTCTCTCTCTGCAAAAGTTGCTCTGGAAATTTTCCTTCCTGAATTCCTTCCTGAAATTATTTGGCAGATAAACAAAGTGGTTTAGAGGTGTGATTTGAATCTCAAAACAGAGAGAGGAGAAGCTCTTATTGTGAAGCTTTCAAGTGGCTCGGAAACTCTGAAACTCCCTACATTTTTCCTTTGAAGAAATGACGTTGAAATCCTTCATTGATGTTCATCCTGACTCCCATTTCTCTCTTCAAAACTTGCCCTATGGTGTTTTCAAGCCTGGAAAAGAGCAGAAAGCTCGGATTGGTGTGGCGATAGGGGAATATGTATTGGACCTATCAGCCATTGCAGGAGCAGGGCTCTTTAATGAACCGCTTCTAAAGGATTCTGAGTGCTTCTTCCAGGTTCTTTTATCTCGCTTTTTAGCTTGCATTTTCTGTTTGTTCGAGTCTGATTCTCTCTGTTTTGTGATGGAAGGTTCATTGATTTGATTTTGGCTATTTGTGAATTTGTTATGAGAGTTGTTGTGGATTTGCTTCTGCAACTTTGGAGATGCAAGTGAATTTGTCTAAACTCACAAGAAGTTTCTGTTTAATTGGTTTACTTTTTTGGGCTTGTTTATGCAAAATTTGGACTTTCAAGTGAAATTTTATGAGAGTTGGAATGAAAATGCTCTATAGTTGTGTTGCTATTTTTTCTTTCTTTTCTGAATGTTGTTTTCTGTGATGAAGATGCATGTAGAGTGTGTCGGTATTGATAAACTTAGACTCTCTCTTCAGGAATTTTAGTGAAATATAATTCTTTGAAATATTGAAGTCAATTATCGAAATACATGAAAAATTGGATTTATAGATGAACGATGAAAAAGATATTCTGTTGATTGTATTTGAGTAGCTGGTAATTTCTTCTGTTGGATTTATAGATGAACAATGAAAAACCTATTCTGTTGATTGTATTTGAGTAGCTGGTAATTTCTTCTGTTGTGTTCTCTGTCTTACTACCATTTGTTTTTTTGTTTTTTTTGTTTTTCTGAATGTGTCTTACCATTATTTGTTTCAGTGTGAAATGGAAGATCCTTATGAGTATTGAAGTGAATTAGCATTTATCGTGTCTATATGTGCTCCCCATTATTGATTTTGGTCATGATATTTAGTTCTATTAGTGGACTATGTTAGTTCCGTGAGCAACTTTGATTGCTTTCTTAGTGGTTTTGTTCATTGTGGTATTTGGATTTACTTCTTTGTGGGCCAAAGATTTGTATTAGCATCATTCTCTTTATCTGTCTTCATGCTAGTGGCCTCTTGTTAGTTTTACTGTTTTCTTTGATAGTTTACTTAATTCAATCTTCCTAAAAGTCAACAGTGTGAATCTATTTTGCTTTGCCTAGTGGCTTTGTCACTCTTTATATACCTAATATCATGGTTCTTCTTTGCAGAATTCTTTAAACATGTTCTTGGCACTGGGACGTCCTGCATGGAAGGAGGCACGTGCTACTATACAAAGACTACTTTCTGGTATTTGGTATCTAATCTTATGAGAAATGAGACTTATATGTGTTGTAGTTTAAAAAAAATTCCTTGGAGGATACTCCCATATGTTAATGTACATGATTATTTCAAATAGTTTGTTTACCAGGCAAAAACTTTTTAGGAGAATTGTCTCAATGATTTTAACCTCTTAGCTATAGAGAATTGTCTCAATGAGTTTAACCTCTTAGCTATAGATAGCTGAAGTGTTCAACATTACATAGCCAAAAAACTATAGATACTTCTAGCCAAAACAAAAACAGTTAACTATGGATATTCTCATATATTTGACTAGCACCAACTATCCACCCATGGGAATACATAAATTAAAAGCATGAGGACTGTGGTGAGATGTCATAAATCACAGATACAAATAACAATAGGGGAATTAAACAATCATGCCAGTAATTTAGTAGCCAGAATGAAATAAGCATAATGGAGCTGGTAAAACCCCACAACTGTATGCTAGTGAGAAATAGGCACATTTTTTCTTTTCCAGTGATGGGTAGCTGATTAATTTTGGCTGCAACCTTCTATATGTGGGAGGGGGGGGGGAGGGCTAACACCTATCTGTGGTTCAGTGGCCAGAATTGAAATAAGCATAATGGAGCCAGTAAAACCCTACAACTGTATGCTAGTGAGAAATATGATACATTTGCTCTTTTCCAGTGATGGATGGCTGATTAGTTCATATGTAATTGTCTTGTTTTCAAACTTAAAATTTGATTTTGTATTCACACTATTCCTCTTGCTTTCTGGTCTCCTGCCAAGCAGTTTGCAATTTATTATTTTATGGTCTTTAAATGTTTATTTTGACCTGGGTTATTACATTAATGGCATCTTTGTTGTGGAGTGTAAGTTAATATCTATACTCTCATGATTGGAGAGCTAGTGCTAGTACACTTATTTGGAGTGAAATACAATTGGCTTCATTCTTCCATGCGTTGTCAGCCCTAGCTTGTCCCAAATATCTACCACCATCTTATCATTGGATATTGTAGATCCACTTTAAAATCAGATGCAGAATTTTCTTGAGCAACCTTAGAATCAGAACAATCTAAAAGGATATTTGCTCTCTCCTGACTCATACTTGGTCAAATTACTTGCCCTTGAAACTCATGTAGCTTGAGAATATTCAAGAGAGCACTATTGACCCTAATGTATAAAGAAGTTGAGTTGTGCTCTTCATCACTAAGTATACATACTGCACGTCATCAAATTTTATGATCTTAACAAAACACATCCTGTTTATTGAACCTTACCATTATAGGGACTGCTCTTGTTCGAGTTGCAGAGAAGATAGCTGCTGTTTTACTATTTTGGTAGAAAATTGATGCTTATAGCCATCTAAAAACATGTCAGGGAAGCAACTCGGTTTTATTTAGCTCAAACTCACAAGAAGTTATTCCTGCCCACTGTAGAAAATTTTCCTTTTGCAGTTGTCGGCATTTTCTTTACATGTAAACTTGAACTCATGAAAGCTTCACCTGTAAATTTGTCTTGAAAGAACTCATTGTTATTGCCTTCAAAATACAGCTGATGAGCCAACGTTACGAGACAATGCAAGCTTAAGGGAAAGGTCACTTTTCTCAATGGTAAGATAAACATTGATAATATATATCTTTTTGGGGCTATAGTATCTATCTCTTGATTTACTGAGTCATAACTAATGTAATAAGAGCGTAAATATATTATCTGCTGAACAGGATCAAGTAGAACTGCTTCTACCTGCTGCAATTGGGGACTACACTGACTTCTTTTCTTCTATGCATCACGCAAAGAATTGTGGAACCATATTTCGTGGACCAGAAAACCCAATTCCTGTTAATTGGTATGCTCATCGCAAATAATGGAATGCTACTTATTTCTAATGATTGCTTTGTCCATTTACTGCAACAGCTATTCCGGCAATTGAATCAGACGTGTATCGAAAATAGTTAATCTCTTACAGATGTGTCCTAATTTTTATATGCTCAAATTTCATATTCGACTTTCTTCCGCCTGATGTTATGAACTTTTTGGCATGTATCCTTTGATGATAAGTTTGATGTTAACTGTTTCAAATGCTCTGAAAAAGCTGGTGAGTTTGGCAACATGTAAATTTTCTTACTGCAAGATAGTGCTCATTTGAATTTTACAATGGGGTTTGTCATTTGTTACTCTTTCGAACTTTATTGTCGTGCTTTGGAGTATCTTTTTCCTTTTGCTCCTTGTCTGTCGTTAGTGTGCAATTCCTTTGCGAGGGAAATTGTTGTCATTTTCATTTCCCCCTTTTGTTGGTAATAGCCTTCATACTGTATATAAATTTGTATGCTTGCCAATGAGTTTGAAATGATGTGGTTCAGCAAAGTAGATGTGATCTAAAGATAATATTGTGAAAAACTGAGACATGTGGCATGAAAATGGCCGATAGAATATAAGGCCTGTCAAATTATGCATTTTAAGCATAGTCAGGACTCATTATACATGTATTTTCACACACTGCATACAACATTGTTCTTAACAATTGTTAGAGCATTTTACTGATTTTGTAATCCATGGACTATATAGACTTGTCGGTCTTTGTTAGTTTTTTGAAGGCGTTATAGTACTTAATGGAATGCTTGAAATCATTAAATTAGTGCTTTTACTAATGTAATAGACTAATAGTGCAATTACACTTCCCATAGAATTTGTTTTTGCTGTAAATCCTCATTAGTATATGTCACACCCCAAGAATTTACAGTACTGTTATTCCTGAGATGTGACGGACAAAACATATATACATCTATTGATAGGACAAATTTACAATGGCGAGGTCTTACAAAGTAAATAAAGAAAGCTAGCACAACAACAGTATCTTCCAAGGTTGATCTTGACTAGCACTCAAAATGAATCCGCAGTTATCCTGAAAAATGTTTACCATAGTTTGATGAGTTTGGCTACTCAGTAAGTGATCATCATAATCCTGAAAATAATCATGATTGAAAGATATCAATATTTTCCAAAATGAGATCTATTAACAGAAATACATCAACAGTTTCACTTTCAAT
>NW_006497658.1:1626272-1642944 GCF_000471905.2 Amborella trichopoda
GCACCTATTTAAAAGCATATTTTCTTTTTCTTTTTCTTTTTTTTTGTTTTTTTTTTTTTTTTTTTTTTTGAAATTTTAGGATTGTTACAGTATAATTTCATTTGCTTTATATAACGTCTCAATTTTTAAGTTGGGGAAAACTTCACAGGTTCCACCTTCCAATTGCGTACCATGGACGAGCTTCGTCAATCCTTCTCTCTGGCACTGATATTATTAGACCAAGGTGAACTAGTAAAAAATTAGATTTTTTATTTTCTTGTGTGTGTATTATGTTTTTATTTTTTATTGGTTTATTTATTTATTTTGGTTGGTTTTGCTGGTTTGGGGGGGGCAGGGGGGGGGGGGGGGGGTTTGGTTTTTTATCTTGGTAGATATAATTTCCTATGTCAACATTGTTGGTTCTGTTTCTGATTTTTTTGTAAGTATTGCTACAAAGTTCTCACTCAGATGTTCTACAATTTGTGAAATTGGTCAAAAAGTAACGCATTTCTATATTTACTCTTTACTCTTCAACAAAAAGATGAAAATCCTATAAATGAACATTGTAAATGAGAATATAGAACACTTCCCTAAGAATATAGAAGTATCAATGTGGACCAGTGCCTATGAAATTTGATCATGATGGTGGTACATATGCTTTCACAACTGTCTCACAAGCACAAAGATCTCTAGTCAGTACTTTGTTTTCTACATTACCCATGGAGGGCATTTTCATCAGTTTAAAAATATACACTTGTTTATGGTATACCTAGAATTTGGTCCCAGTTCCCTGCATTATCACTAGTCAGATTCAATTTTTTAATGTTTCTGAAACATTTTAATTTCTAATGGCCATTGGAAAAACCATGCATATAAGTGATGAGATCTACCTATATTTGAATGAGTGGTTGTACAATTGCTCATGGTTGATCTATACATAGTACTCTGACAGAAGTTCTATTTCATCTCTGGGTCCCGCTTCGATTCTGCTCCAAGATTGTATTATTTTACTTACATCCTGTCGTGCAAAATCTTCTAGCAAATTGATGGAATACACAAAGATACTGGTTCTCAAAGAAATTTCCTCAATTCTACGTAAAATAACATTAAATCAGCATTGTCCTTCATCTTGACATACTAAGAAAGTTAAATGTTACAATTTCTTTCTTATCATGCTTGTGTTACCCACACATACATAAGTGGTACAACCATGTGAATGAATGAATTTCTCAAAACTTCCCTAAAAAAATAGATGTTGGTAAAGAAATGCCAGAAAATAAGTGGTGATTACACAACATATACCTTTGGCCCTTGCTTTAACCCATATGTGGCTTTTCTTGACTTGCACTTTTGTTAGGGTGTGAAAAAGTATATCATTATCATCATCATCATAGCCTTTTCCCAATTAATTGGAGGTTGGCTACACAGATCCTAGTTTGCCATTCTGCTCTATTTAAGGCCACACCCTTTGTGAGGCTATAAGTCCCCATATCTTTTCCGACTACTTCCAACCATGTCTTTTTGGATTTATCCCTTGCCCTTTTCAATCCTTTCACTTGAACTAACTCGCACCTCCTAATAGGTGATGTACTGGGTCGATGCCACACATGGTCAGCCCACCTAAGTCTACTCTCTCTCATCTTATAGTGTGTTGGTGCCACACCTAAACTTTCCCGATTGGATTCATTTCGGATTCTATTCCTTCTTGTCTTGTCACTCATCCATCTCAACATTCTCATCTCCGCTACACTCATTTTATGAGTATATTTTTTTTTCCACCCAACATTCCGCCCCATAAAGCACAACTGGTCTTACAACTGTCCTATAGAACTTACCTTTTAGCTTCATTGGTATGCGACGATCACAAAAAATTCCAGCGGGACATCTCTACTTCACTCACCCAGCTCTAATATTATGTGTGATATCTTCCTCAATCTCTCTATTTTCTTGGATTATCAGCCCAAGATATCGAAAGTACGGTCTTTTTTATACTTTATGGCTGTCAATCTTAACTACTTCCTCTTCTCTTCTCTTATTATTACTAAACTTACATTTCATATACTCTGTCTTGGTCTAAGAAAGGTGATGACTTTAAACTTTTCCTTAACCCGTCCCATACCTAGTACAAAGGCTGGGTTGTGTTAGGTAGGCAGCCAACGTAAAATTTTGGTAAAACTCATAATGTGTGAAAAAGTATATATATATATATATATATAAAACAAATGTAGAAAGTGAAAATTTTTATAGATCACACCTATCTCTTTCCTTCCTCTGGAACTTTCAAGGGAGAGGCTAACATGGTGTTCTCAGTTTTGGAAGAACCCCAAGAATGAGGAGGGCTCGACTCTGTCAACATTTGGTTGTTCTCAAGTATTAAGTTATTTTACCTGATGGCTCAAATAAGATGACCATAGGGGACGAGTTCTAGAGTTTTCTATCTTAGATCCTTTTGAGTAAACTTGGCTTCATACTATGGATTTAGATGATCTTTTGATTGCTTTATCTGGTGCATCCTAGTGTCCCCACATCTGCTACTTGTGTTATTGTGGTGAGCAAATTGTGGCCTTCTCTTCAATTTCCTCCCTTGCTGGGGATGTGTTGAGCATTTCCATGGATCCTCCTGACTTAAATTTGGTTTATTCTGTCCTCTGTAGTTACACTTTTTATGTTTTTGGTACTTACAAGTCCATACCACATTGCACATTTATGCTCTGTCATTCTGCTATTTAGAGATGGTTTTCATGCTGGTATGAATGACCTTTTTGTGCCTTTGGGTTGTGTGGCTCTGTAAAAGTAGGAGTGAGGGATTGGCTGGTTTGAGGTTGTTTGTCCTTGTTCTCTTGCTTGTGACTTATGGGGAGAGGGACGCTCACTTAGAGTTATTCAGTGGGCCCAGAATGACCATTGGAGAAGCACAGACCTGTTGGATGAGATTTTGCCTCTCGGTTTCTCTATGATGTCCTCCTGTCATGTTATTAGGGAGCCCAATGATGTTTTTTCAGTTTGCGAAGGGCGCTGAGTCAATTACTCCAAACATAGAGGACTCCATTTATCTTGGCTAGATTTGTTTGTTCTCGCTGTCCCGTCTGCTCCCTACCTTTTCCTCTCTTTTCTTACCCCCTTCACCTCTTTCATTTTCCTTGTATACTTTTTCTGTTGGTCTTTATTCTTTTAGTAAAACTTAAAAATATCATCTTCTCTGTAAATGAATGGTCACTTACAGAAGAAAGGAAAACAGGTCCAGTTATTCTATTACAGAAAATGCAAGTGGGTTGGCATGAGGTTTGTCTCAAGCAAATTTAAGTAGCTAGATGGAATTCTGACAAAGGGCTGTGTACTCTGAAAATGTAGCACACAAATGGGATGCTATATACTACCTCAACTGTCCATTATCAACAAAGGGTTTATATGATACACGTAACATACAAACAGTATGCTGTGTCTTTATTAGGTTTCCCTTCCTTTTCAGACTTGTTCCCATGTTTTATTCATTTCTTGGAAAATGATCTTGTATTTGTGTTGATAGCTTGTTGAATGGATTGCTTGTGTTTGATGTTCAAGGATTTCATGACTTGTGCTCTCTTTTTTCTTTTTTGTAGCCTATTGTCTATTCTGTTTTGAATGGAGTGAATAAATAGGAGTTACATAGTCACAGTCCTTTTATTGCTTGATGTAAGACAGATAATGGATTTATTTGTCTTTTGTTGAATCTTTTTAAGCTATATAAATGGATGAACTATAGTATCTTAGTATGCTTTCCTCTCATGTCGGTTACTTCAATTCGTGTTCAGATGTTTTATTTATATAAGATCATTTCAACATTATTGCCCATTTTTATTATGTTTTATTACATGATTAACCATTTTAGTTGTTTTCTTGAGATATCATTTTTCTAGAAATCAAAATGAAAATTTAACTGATTGTATTGTTTTTATATCCCAGAGGCCAATCTTTTCCCGTTGGAAATTCTCCACCTTACTTTGGACCATCGTTAAAGCTTGATTTTGAGCTTGAAATGGTTTGTTCTTTATTGATTCCTGAAATTCTTATTATTATGGCATCATTGAGATGTTTTTTCCGGACACATAAGCGGTCATGAAACTGATGACCACTTTATTCTTTGCTTTGTAAGTTCTAGTAATGATTGCATTGTTGCTTTCTTTAATTACGATTACTTTTAAAAAATCAGTACTTCAGTCTTAACTGCTTCATTCATTTGTGTAATTCTTTTCTGATAAAGATTGTTATTATTTTAACAGGCTGCTATAGTCGGTCCAGGTAATGAATTGGGTAAACCTGTGGATATTGACAAAGCAGAAGATCTTATCTTTGGACTGGTGCTGATGAATGACTGGAGTGGTAATTATGGTTTTCTCTAAGTTCTGATCGTGTTGGGTTTAATTTTTCTTCTACTGTGGCACTTTATTTAAAGGATAATTAATTTTGGCAGCTAGGGATATCCAAGCATGGGAATATCAACCTCTTGGGCCTTTTCTAGGGAAGAGTTTTGGTAAGCATGCTTTGCACCTTTACTTCAGATGTGCTTGGTTCAATCTTAACCTATTTTGTGCCAGAGACCAAAATACTAATTATAGCTCTCTTTTATAACCCTGTTTTATACTAATTATAACTCTCTTTTGTGCTACAGTCTTCACCTTGTTATAATGCTCTTTTATTCTCTGAAGCCTCTGATATTCCAAATTCGAATGATACAGGTACGACAATATCACCCTGGATTGTGACCCTAGAAGCACTGGAACCTTTTGCTTGTGATGCTCCAAAACAGGTAGAAAAAGTACTGAGTCACTTTATGAGCTCTCATACTCAATTTCCATTAAATTAGTGAAAATTGTGCTTATATTTTGTCCAAATCATGTATTTTTTAAATTTGCTTTGTGAAATATTAGTTTCTGCGTTTTCGAAGTTTATGACGCCAGCAAGCTACATCTCCCCCCCCCCCCCCGGTTGGACTTTTGGCTAGAGTTAATAAACTATTTTCTGGTGGTTCACTTTTAATAGGGTCAGTCGTCAGTCACATTCTGAGATTCTAGAAACACATGCTTGTTTGGGCCAGTAAAATTTTAATTCTTCATTCGCCGATCCCAAATAGCTGGGAAAAGGCTTTGATGATGATGATTTGGTGAAAAGTAAAATTTTATTAGAACTGTTGGTTTTAGGTCTTCTCTTGCATTTGTAAATGGTGTTTTACAATTCTAATGTACCATGATGGTATGCATGATACCATCTTGTCTTTGAATCAGGAAGTGGGCTTCGAAACCAACCCCCACCGCTTCTTTTTCCTCCCCCCCCTTCACTCTCTCTCAGCTCTCTTGTTATCTTATTGGTTATTTTTTTTCTTTTCTTTGCTTGTCTTATTTTACGTGCATCTTCTAACTCAGCCACTAGGTCTCATCTGTCCATTATTATATCAATTTTGAATAAATATGATGAATATGCCAACTTAAATTTCCTGCTAGAGAACATGTATGGTTCTGATCAACAATTTAAAAAGATTGCTTCTTAAATTATTGTGTTCAAATGTTAAGTTTCTTAGTTATGTTTTGCGATTGATTTATGCGTTGTTTCTTTTTCTTTTCAGGAACCTCATCCTCTGCCTTATCTGACTGAAAAGAAATCTAAGAACTATGACATTGCCTTGGAGGTATGTTATTTTGTTTGTAGTCGGGATCTCAGTTCTTTTGCTTTCTGTCTTCTTATCCTTTTGATTACGCATGCTCGATTTGTCTTTTTCTTGACAAAGACCTTCCTGGTTTTTCGTGTTGCTCATTGAGTTTATGAACTGTATGGTATTTTATTATTTTGTTCTTGATAATAATGGACATTTTATTTTCCTTGAAGGTCCAAATCAAACCTACCGGACATAAAGAAGGATCAGTTGTGACAAAGAGTAATTTTAAATACCTGTAAGTGGTTTCTTTGCTAGTCCACTTTCCGAATTCTTGGACTTGTGAGAGGCATATGTGTTTGACATGATTTGTGTAACCTCTATTGTCGCCTTTAGAGTTGAAATATTTATTAGAAGCTAGTTGAAATCTTTATTAGAAACTTATCAGAAATAAAATCGAGTTTACTATCTTCTGTTTTCATGATATTTTCTTGTTAAAGCTATTTAAATGACTATCCAGTGGATTGTTCGTCCTTTTTTATATTTAATCCCTAATTGTGGTTTCTTACAGTTTATTAAATGAGCTCTGTCTCAATCTTAAACCTGCATTTGTGATTGGCTTATTCATATGCTAGGCTTTATTTTTTCTTATTGTATGATTTGTTCTTTGATATCTTAGCATTGGTTCACTTTAGCACAAATGTACTGATTTTAAAAGTTGGGTGATGACATTGCATCCCCTGTCCTCTAGAATCTCCATCTGCTTCATATCACTTTCTCCAAACCTTTCCACGAGTTTAATCTTGTCAACTCATAAAGGAAAACTTCAACCCTTTTGGACTTCTCTATAGTGGGATGGTTCTACTTTTTGAATTATGGTCTATTAGCCAAGCATAGTTTCTTTAGTTGTCTTTTGAGTTTGTATGATTTATCATTTTTATGACGTATGTATTGTGCATTTTCTTCTTTGCTGCATTTATGCTTTTGTCACTTCTCCTGGTGTTGTTTGTGTTATAGCTATTCCGATGCGTTACTATTTTTTGATATTCTGTTGTTTCTCTTTTGGTAGTTCTGCGGTAGGAATCGAACTTGGGATGTAGTGTTGCAATACAACAACTAACCAGTCAAGCCAAGCCCGATTCCTATATTCTGTTGTGTTATTTCAGACTCTAGATGTTAATTGGCAACCATGAGGATCCTTAATATTACTCTATTCTCTTGAAAAGTATGTAACCTTGCTGAACAGTTTCTTTTTATCTCTTTCTACGCCTCACAACCTTGTCATTTGGGAACCAGATCCCTAATATTACTCTATTCTCTTCGAAAGTGCCTAGCCTTGCTGCAAAGTTTCTTTTCATCGCTTCTCTTATTTTCTACTCTCCACAACTTTGAGTACATGTGTCCATTTCCCTCTCTCTCTCTCTTTCCCTCACACACACACACACACTCTCTCTCTTACCGCTCCTATTTCCTGGAATATTTGTGCTTTTTATTTTTGTTATTTTAGTCTTTCTATGTTCCTTTCTTCCTGCCTTCTCATTATTGCATCTCTTTCTCATCATGGCACCTTGTTCTCTTGAATTGTACCATCATACTTGGATGTGACCTCTGGTATCAGCTCCTTGATGGGTCAACCTAGTGTCCATCTCCTTACATTCTTACTAGTTATACGAATATTCTGCCATGGTGTACATGATTCATTCATTTCTGTTGAACTGCTTCAATGAAGGATCAACTCGGTGCTCTACAGATTGCTTCAATGTTGGATCAAGTCATGCTTCAGCATAGGTTTTTTTAATATCCAACACCCGAGTGTTTTTAGTTACATTAAACCCTTCCTATTACTCAAGAAACTAAAGCATCATCTTCATCATCGTCAGAGCTTTTTTCTAACTAATTAGGGTCGGCTACATGAATCCTAGTCCACCATTTACTCTATTGAGGACTATACCCTCAGTGAGGCCATAAGTCTCCATATCTTTTCTCACTACCAACTATGTCCTTTTGGCCTTTACCTCTTGTCCTATATAAGCCTTTCACTTAAACTAACTTGCACGTCCTAACAGGTATTGTATTGGGTCTATGCCACATATGATCAGCCCATCTAAGTCTACTTTCTCTCATCTTATCTCCTATTGGTGCCACACTTAAATTTTCCTGAATGTATTCATTTTGAATCATATCCCTTATTATCTTGCCACGCATCCAACATCCTCATCTCAGCTACACTCATTCTATGGGTATGTTGTTTCTTGACAACTAAACATTCTGCCCCATAAAACAAAGCTGGTCTCACAACTGTTTTATAAAACTTCCCCTTCAACTTAATTGGTATGCGACGATCACCTAAAGTTCCGGTTGCACATCTCCATTTTGTCCACCCAGCTTTAATTTTATGTACGACATTTTCCTCAATCTCTTCATTTTCCTGGATTATTGACTCAAGATATCGAAAGCTCAGGTCTCATCGATCAAAACTATATTGTCCGCAAATAACATGCACCACGGTACCTCATCCTGTAGGTGACTAGTTAAGTCGTCCATAACTAAGAGAAAGAGATATGGGCTCAATGCTGACCCTTGGTCCTATTGTCACTGAAAACTCACTCGTCTCTCCACTAGTTGCTCGTATACTAATTAGTGTTCCCTTGTACATAGTTCTTACCAACTCGATGTAGTGTCTAGAGAGTCTTTTCTTCTTAAACACCCACCAAATCAAATCTCGAGGTACATTATCATAGCTTTCTCTAGATCAATACAGACTTCCCCATAAGCTTCTCAATCAATTGCTAAGTAGGAAAATAGCCTCAATTGTTAACCTCCCTGGCATAAAATCGAATTGGTTTTCTAATACACTTGTTTCATGCATTAGTTTCTCGCAAAACTTCATAGTGTGGCTCATAAGTTTGATCTCACGATAGTTAGCACAATTTTGTATATCTCATTTGTTCTTGTAAATAGGTACCACAATACTTTTCCTCAATTCATTTAGTATTTTTTTTGTTTTCAACACCTTGTTGAATAGCTTGGTCAGCCAGTCAATGTCAATCGCTCCCATGCACTTTCAGACCTCTATCGGGATACCATTTGGTCCTAAAGCCTTCCATATCTTCATCCTCTTCAAAGCTTCTTTCACGTCTGATATCCTAATTTTACAAATGTATCAAAGACTTTGCCCTAATTTATCCTAATCTCCCTCCACCATGCCCAAGAAACTAAAGCATGTGAAACTAATTTGCCAAGCTTATTGGTACAAGAAAGGCACTTAGAGCATTATCGTAATAAACTCAGAATACTTTACAACTTGCTTTAGCTTTTCAAGATGCCTTTTTGACATCAATTTTATATATGTATGTATCCACCTGATTGATCACATGAGGCCTCGTTTGGTTCTCTAAAAATGGGTATATTTGGGAGATGCATTGCCTAGAATTGTTATCTCCTAGAATTGGCATCTCCTAAAATTGGCATCTCCTAGAATATAGGTGTTAGCTGTTTGGATAGCATCTGGTAAGAGAATTTGGAAGATGCTTGTCCACAGTTTGGATTGCCTAGAAGAGGTGTCTCCCTGAAATTATATAATATAATATTATACAATCATAATAATATGAAGTTATATTAGAATATACAAATTACTAATATATAATTATTATGATTATGTAATAATTTGCTAATATATGATTATTATAATTATATATTTATTACATATAATTAATTTTAATTATATATATTATATTTAAAATATTATGATATAATATCATATAGTATTATAATAGTATATTATATATTTTATAATATATATATATATATATTACAGTACAAAATTTTAATTATATATATTATATTTAAAATATTATGATATAATATCATATAGTATTATAATAGTATATTATATATTTTATAATATATATATATATATATATATATATTGCAGTACAAATTACTTATATATAGTTATATATAATTAATTATAGTTATAAGTAATATAATTACCCTAATTATATGTATTATTATATTAATTGTTATATATATTAAATATTATTATATATTATCATTTAGTGTTATAACATTCTATATTAATATGTATATATATATTATAACATCGTATAGTATATTATATATATTTTATAATAGTATATATTATTAGATATTACAAACATATTAATTATTGTATTAATATATTTATAATATACGAATTACTTATATATTAATTGTTCTTTATATATATATATATATATATATATATTATTTAAAATAGGGAAATTATCATAAATATACCTTATTGTTTGATAAATTAGAAAAAAAACTTTACTTTCATAAACTTAGTCCTCACTTTTTCCTCAATTTTGGCATTTAAAATACTTTGAGTTATCATGGAATTTAAAATGCCATATAAAATGGGGAGTCATTACGGAACTTAATGCTAGGGCTTCACAATAATACGATTACTGTGAAGGCTATTTTTGTAAAAACAAATGCCAAAAAAAGGGTGTGGATGAGGTTCATTAAAGTTCCAGGTTTTTTTCCAATTTGGGGAAAATAAAGGTATATTTTTTATAATTTCCCATTAAAATATTATAATATAACATCATATAGTATTATAATATTATAGTATACATTTTATAACATTATACATTACTATATATTACAATAGTAATATAATTACCCTAATTACATATAATAAATTGTAATTATATGTATTATTATATTAATTGTTATAGTTATTAAATATTATCATATAATATCATTTAGTGTTATAATATTCTATATTATGATGATATCATAATATATTAATTGTTCTATATAATGTTTATTAGTTATATATTATAATAGAATATGTCTATTATAGTCTACAAATTACATATATATAGCAATATATAATTACTATAATTATATATTTATTCTAATTATTATATAATTATTCCATATTTAATGTTAATTATATATTAATGCATATTAATATTAAATATAATTAACTGCAAGTTTTTGGGGCCTGTGGCTCTCCTTCAATCTCCAAGAAATTCCACTTATTTTGGTGAAATTGACATTTCCACAAAAAGAACTTAAAACATGGAAATTGGTATCCACGCAGAAATAGGATTCCCGCCCTCGGAAGGCATCCAAACAGCATTTACTGTGATTTTCCATGGAAATTAATATCCAAGGGCCCATGGCTCTCCTTTAATCTCCAAGAAATGTTAATTCCACTTATTTTGGTGAAATTGACATTTCCACAAAAGAACTTAAAACATGGAAATTGGTATCCACGCAGAAATGGGACTCCCACCCTCAGAAGCCATCCAAACAGCATTTACAGTCATTTTCCATGGAAATTAACATCCAAGAAACCCATTTCCAGGGAACCAAACAGGCTCTGAACGAATTTGATTTGGAAAAGTTGTTGCAAATGGAGAGCCTGTTGAAATGTCCAATTTGTTTGTCTAGCAATAATTCTTGAATGCGAATATTATTTATTTCATTTGCTTCTTTCTACATATTCCATTTACTCAGTGAATTATTTATTTATTTAAGTATTTATTTTGTCCTGTTTTTCAAAGTTGAGCTGCTAGACTGACTTGGAATTTTAAAACCCTCATGCTTGCAATATAGATACTGGACCTTGCCACAACAACTTGTACACCATACATCTAATGGATGCAACTTAAGGCCTGGTGATTTACTTGGAACTGGGACAATTAGTGGACCTGTAAGATCTTGACTTAAATTCTATTCCATGATAATCCTGAGCATGATTCTACAATTTGTGGCTATAACTAATGAAAGCAGTTAAGTATCTAATTGTGCACTTTCTTTCATTTCTGTAACAATTCTCCGTTTTTCTGTGTCCTCAACAGGATCGAGAATCCTTAGGATGTTTGCTTGAGTTGACATGGAATGGGCAAAAGCCTTTGTCCTTACAAAATGGAGCAGTTCGCAAGTTCTTAGAGGATGAAGATGAAGTTATTATTAGTGGCTGTTGTCAGGTTATATCAGTTGACTTAAATGATTCCTACTTGCTCTCTTTGGGATACATTAATATGTGGATTTTTTGCATTTGTCGATTTAGAAAGCTTGTAAATTTGGTCGTGTGAGCATGCACCATTGTAGTTCATTACTGATTTGACTTGACTACTGATGTGAACCACCATACAGTGCACGTAGTTAAGTTAAAAAATGTAGATTTCTATCTCACAAACATGGATTGCAAACTAATAGGTTGATGTCCATTTCCTAGTAATTGTTTGTAGCAGGTTTTATTGTTCAAAAGTCAAAACTAGTGATTAAAAAGCCTGGGGTCGGGCTTGGACTTACCAGGTTTCCAACTCCCAGTCAGTGGTCCAACTCAGCCAAGTGGCCTGATTCAGCAGTCCCATTCAGCTGTGAAAAGTACAGGCCTTGATCCAGTAAGAATTGCCCAAGGCTCAGGGTTTTTCAATCCACTCCCAACACCCTGCCAAGTCTGCTGACTCGGGCAAGTCCTAGCCCGAGACATCAATTTCTTAATTACTTCTCAAAACTGTAGATCTCATCACTTGTCCGAAGTTTTGAAATGTGTACAGGGAACTTCTATGACTGTTTGAAGCTGGGGTTATAAGCCCCAAAACTTGACGTGATGCTTGTCATTGGTGATTTTTGAAACACAACTTTGCTGGTGTCTGTTCTCAAAACATTTACTTGGGGTTTCCTGACCAGCCGCAATTAAGATTGTCTCCTTTCCCGCTCCTGCTCTCCACTTTTCAGACTCTCATCTAGCATTTCTGGCAGTTTTAATTTCGAGGAAATTGTGTTGTCTTTAAGATTATGGGAAAGCTTTCTATGTTCCCCCTAAAACATAGAAGTTCTATCCTTCCCCTTATCCAACCCTCCATTTTTGAATGGAGGGCTAAGATTGCCCCAATCACAATGTCAAGCCTCTACACTATTTTATTTTTAATTTTTTTCTATAAACTATTTTGACACCAAATTTTGGACGTCCATTCCTCTATTAAACTCGCACTAACGAAAAATATAAAAAAAATATTTTCAATAAAATAAAATGACCAAAATACCCCTTGAAACATTATTTTTTATCGAAAAATTATTGTTAATATTTTTTATAAGTGCGCCCCAATGAGAACATGGAACGTACCAAATTTCACATTCAGAAAAATTGTATTAAAAAAACTAAAAATAAAATACTTTGAGACGTCGGATCTAAGATCAAACAGTGAGTGGCTCTCTTGATAAAAAATGGATGGCTGGATGGTAGGGGGAGGATAGAACTGCTATGTTATAGGGGGAACATAGAAAGCTTTCCCTAATATTATTTAGACAATGATCCAATGTACACGTAGGATTATGCTGAAACGAACTAAAATGTCTTTTATTGGTTAAAATGTATGCAAATGACTTGAGTGCTCTTTGGGGACAATACCAAAGGAACTTAAGCATGAAAAGTACAATAGGAAAGACTACTTCCCTTTTTGATACAACTTTGTAAAACACTTGTTAATACCCACTCACACTTAAGATGGTGCAGATAAATGCCCAAAATTTTTTACCACCAAGAAATTGTCATTAGATGCATTGGACTTCGTGAAGAAGTTGGTTATCTATGAGGCAGAGGAAACATGATATTCAGTACGACCTTTTTTAGAACATATTGGTAGTCAACCTCTTTGTCTTATTGCATTCAAGGAACATCATATTGGTGGTGAGAATAGTAGTTTGACTGCACTAAATTGGTGCAGTGAATTTGGATGAATGCTCAAAGCATTCATATGTTACTGAAACCACATAATCTCACTGGTCATATAGGACATTGCATGAAACTCTTCTTCATCTGTGTGTCATTTTGAACTACTGTAAGAAATCATGACGTCTTTTCAGAGAACAGACCAGCCAGAGAATACACAGAGAGGTCAGTTGTTGATAAAGAATAAGGTAATGAGCCACAATCAGTTGTAGCTTGAATAACAGTTGTACTGTTGAGAGATGCACAAATCAGGATGTCACCACCATAAACCAGCTCATCATGGGAAATGGATGAGTGGTATCCAGTCAAGTAAATGGTGAGATGCATCATGCACTAATACGCTACCTGCTTGCTCAACGTTTAGCATTTAGTGCCAAGGTGGTCTCAACAATCTTTTTTTATTTTTTTCTACAATCTTTGGATTAATGAAATTAGCCTGTTCTGTGAGATGAGCGTATGCAACAAGGCCTGGGTGTTTTTTAGCTGGGACAAAACTATGCCTTGTTGAGGATGTGAGACTTCATTTTCTTTTTGAAGAAGAGGATGTGAGACTTCATTTTCTTTTTGAAGAAGAGGATGTGAGACTTCATTGCCTAAGAAAAGCTGAAGTGTATCTAAATATTTCATCCCAAACAAGTGTTGGAATAGGAGCTTGATGGCATTGTTCATAAGACGTCAATCGTTTAATGGTCTTTTTTATTTTTTTTCGAAATTCCTCCATGGTCTTTTCATCTGCATGAGGAAGAATTGCCTGGGTCCATGTAGAAGTGCTGATAAAAAATGGGTGATTTCAATGCACAACATGAGAAAATATGGAGCTGAGTTTCCCAAGCAGATGCTTGTGTTTAATATAGTTATGAAGTCAGCAGCATAATGTGACTGCAGAAGAGCAAGGGCTGGAAGTGATTGCGAGTCTACCAATTCTTAGAGGTCCCTTTCAGAAGAAAAGGGAGCATTCTGCACAACGTGCTTTCTCACTATTGAACAACTGCAGTCACCAATATCGTCCAAATAGTGGCCATCTTGGCAATGGAAAACTAAGTCTAATCGGTTTTCAGTAGCACACTGTTTTCCCTTGCGGCAAAGACTATCCTTGTGGCACTATCAAAATGGACCATCAAAATGAGTCTTCAAATTTTTGTCATCTCTCTCTCTTCTCTTTCTCTTTCTCACTCTCACACACACATGCATGCGTGTGCAAGCACAAGCGCGCACACAAAGAGACAAACACATCTACTTCTTTGAAGCTAGGGCATTAGTTAAAAGAAAGTACCCACTTGTTACAATTACATATCAAAAAGGAAAAAAAAAAGATATCATTCACCTTAGAAGTGACCAGAAACAAAACCGATTATAATAAAGAATAAAATAAAAATAAAAACAAAACCGATTATCTTATTTAGCTTTCCATATGCTTGATTAGCTTCAAGTGTATTTCACTTTTGTAAGTTAGCCATTCAATGGATTTAGCATAGCTTCTTGTATTGTGCATTTATAGAGGTATCCTGTGTGCATGGGATCCATACTCACTACTTTATATGCGCATGCATACACGTGCTCATGGGCTTTAGGATTGTACAAGTCATTTAGATGGACATAAGTGAGTGAAGCCCTCGTGTATGTGTCTAGTTGTACCAATTCATGCACATGGGCATCATCATTGCACCCATGAGTGACACTCATCTATGTATTTATTGGTGGACAATATATAAATGCACATATGCAAGCGTATGCATGCGATGCATGGATGTTTCAGCACTCTTCTTTTTCATATCCATTGTACACAAACCTGCATGTTAATGGCACTGTTGTATGCATTTTCTTTTCTATATCTGCAGTACATGTATTTTTTCCTTGTTTTGTAGTTGAGCGGATGGATTCTAACTTAGACATGTAATTGTCAACACCTTAACCAGTTAAACCAAAGCTAAACTGCTGAAACTACAATTGTACATGGATATCTATGTCAATGATAAAACAAAATGGTAGAACATGATTTGTGTAGCCGACTCCAAGTAGTTGTGATAAGGCTCGGATGATAATGATGATGATAATCATCATCATCCATGCAATGCACCCCTTTGTGCACGCCCATAGTAGAATTACTTCGAACTTTTCATATTGAAAACCTATTCATTAGAAGGTTCCAGTTAACATTTAGAATTGCTTAAATTTGCAGGGGAATGGCTACAAAGTTGGATTTGGAACATGCACAGGCAGGATTCTTCCGGCACTCCTCTGATGTAGCATTATAGGGCATGCGCATCAAATAATTGCTGAATATTTGATTCTTAGGCCCCACCAAATACCATGATTTGGTTTCTATTATTATGTTTATATGAGGACTTAACCTTTGTTTCTTTATCCCAATAAAGCAGACAGTTATGACTGCACCGACCATGTTCATTAGTGTCAAGAGGGTATGCGCTTTTATCAATGTCAATAGATTATACACTCGTGGCAGCATTTTCTCCTTTTCACTCCCTTGGGTAAAACTCAATCTAGGAGTATTTTTATGCCCTGAAATAACCTCTTCAACCAATGACCTAAAAGGAAAAATAAAATAAAACAATATATGCATGGAAAAAAATAACATCTTAAGACTGCAGATCACCTTTTGGATCATCAGATCCAAGTTTTTAAGAATTCAAAATCCAATTTTTCCTTTTTTTTTGGAAATAATCATTTCATAATTCTTAGGTGGATCCTAAAATTTCAGATCAAACGGATCCTTTTGAAGCTCTTCTATTCTCTTAGTTGGGAGAATGTGACATGCACTCTATATCAATTAAAAGAAGGGTGCAGTTGGCATGCGGATGCATCCGTAGCAATAGAGGTAAGGTGCACCTTCAAATTTTATCGTGGTATATAATTTTGAGGTAAAATGTTCTTAAGATTATCTCAAGAGAAATGATCTTAAAGGACCCTCTCTCCACTCATGTGTGTGGGACTCCAAATGATCATCATTAAATTTGACACGGATTTATAGAAAAATCAAGTTCTACAACTATGTGATAATTTTTCTAGAGTTTCATGCCAACTTTAATGATGATCATTTGGGGTCCTACATGTATGGGTGGGGGAGGGTTCTATAGGATCGTTACTCTTATCTCAAAATCTATTTTTATATCTGATTATAAAATTCTAAATTTAAAAATGGTTAAAATCAAGTAGATCAATAAACATATGAAAATCTTGAAAATGGATGGTTTAGATAATGTGTTGTAAAATGCACTCTTTCTGAGACTTAAAATCTTTTTGTTTTTCATGGTCATATATCTCGATGTCGAGATGATCAATCCAAGGGTTTTTCAACATTAAAACTACCTTTT
>NW_006497658.1:1642964-1663591 GCF_000471905.2 Amborella trichopoda
AGAATGGCTTGCGGAAAGAGAAGTAACGCTGATCATTTTCATCAATAGTAGGCTCCCTTACCATTACATAAATGGTGGCAGTCCATCGTAATGAAAATGGTGGGAAGATAAAGGGATTATATACAAAGAGACCATTTATCTTTTGTACAATAAGATCACAATTATTCTCGCTTATTAGAGGTTAAATTAGATGGTTTAAGATGAGTCATGAAGTATGAAATTTTTTTTGTTTTTCTTGAACTCTGTGTCTATTCAATGACAAGAGTTAGTGAACTTGCAGATAAATGATTTCTTTGTAGACAATCCCGGAATAAAAAAGATATCAAGGTAAAAGGAATACCGGTACTCTTCCTTTTCCTGCTCACCCAATACCCACCGAAGCCCTCTTTTCTCTCCAACCATGACTCACCAAAGACCTCTCATCCCTGAGGAAGCCTCTCATTAAGAGCCTCCTCTACGCTGCAACTCGAACGCCTTCTCCTTTTTTTTCTATTAGAAAAAAACAAAAAAAAACAAACAACAAAAGCAAAAAAGAGAAACATTACAAATGCTTGTCTATATGTTGAATTGGAGTTAATGTGATGAAGTGGTGAGGATTGTATGGGAAAGTACACAATGAGACCATATATCTTTGGTACGAGGTGATCATAATTAATCTTGACAATTGGATGTGAAATTGGGTGGCTGCGTTTATTTCACTGATCAAGCTCAAAGCTCAAAATAAATTTTCTCAAACTTTGTGACATGCTCAAGCTATCAAATTTCATATCGGATCGTTATAAGTAATTGTGACATTCCTATACAAAGGGTAAATGATCTCATTGTATACAATCCCGGATTGTTTTTTGGGCAAAAATGGTGAGGTGCGGTGATTGAAAGTGTTGGTTTCGAAATTCATCACCAATCAACTTTTAAGGATAGAATTCATCTGCATATAAAAGAAAAAAGTATTAGAAAAAAAAGAATAATAAATAAATGATATATTTTCATATAATAATAATGATGATGATAAAAGGTTTATATGAGGTGTCAAGCTTATAATGTATAAGTATGGTGGATTTGAAAAAATGGAAATTTTATGTAAGGTTGAGGCCCTAATCAAACTAAGGTGCACTTCAAAAATTCACTAAAAAAAGTTGTTTTGATATTGAAATACCGTCAAATCCGATGATCACGACCTTGAGATACATGAATGTTAAAAAAAAAATAGATTTCTAGTCTTGAAAATAGTGAATAGTATGCATTCTTCATACTGTCAATTTTCAATATCGTCAAGTGTTCATAGATCTGCTTGATCTACATTATTTTTAAGCTTTAAATTTTATAATTAGATATAAAATCAATTTTCAAGCTGTCATAAAGGTTTTCAATATTGGAACGTCATCTTTCAATACTATTGGAAGGTGTGTTTTACTTTGATTATTTATGAGCTTCTTTGTACAAACCACACCCTCTGAAAAATCCACCCCAAAAAGTTGCCTTTACATTGGAAAAACCCTATTGTTGATTATCTAGACCGCAAGCTAAATGAATATAAACGAGAAAAAAGAACTTTAGGTCATAAAAATAGCGCATCTTGTAGAACGTTCTTTAGATCATCTATTTTCATTTTTTAAAAACTATTTATAGATATGTTTGATAAAGGCCATTTTTTAGCTTTAAATTTCACAACTAGGAGGAAAAATGGATTTTTAGGCCATCATGAAAGGTTTTCAACCCTGAAACTACATTTTTTAACAATATTTAAAAGTGCAGCTTACTTTAATTGTTTAAGGTTGTCAAAGCCAATAATCCCAACTATTTGAAAAGAAATAGTCGTTGAGCAAAACCCAGGCCTTATAAATGGGTGACTATAAATAGAAAATATAAAATATAAATCTCATCCAAATATATGTTATATGGGATTGTATACAATGCGACCATTTACTTTTGGTATAGAGAGGTCACAATTACTTGCACTTTTTTTTATGTGAAATCTAATAGCTTAGAGGGATTACAAAATTCGAGAAAATTTATTTTGAACTTTGAGCTTGGTCTATGAAATAAATGTAGCCACCCAATTTCACATTCAATGGTCAAGATTAATTGTGACCACCTTGTACCAAAAGTAAATGGTTTCATTATATACTTTCCCATATTATTTACCCAAGTTACATTTGGATTTCAAATCCCAATTAGTAGAGGCCTCAGTTACTAGCTCTCTCCCAATTTCAAATTACAAACGGGACCTTAATGTTAGGCCCAAGAAAGCCATGTAAGGAATTTTGAAAGGGTACAGTTGGCATACGGGTGCATCCGTAGGTGTAGAGGTAAAGTGCACCTTCAAATTTTATCATGGTCTATAATTTTAATGTAAATATTCTTAGGATTATCTCAAAATCTATTTGTATATCTAATTATAAAATTTTAAATTTCAAAAATGGTTAAATCAAGTAAATCTATAAACATATAAAAATCTTGAAAATGGACGGTGTAGATAATATGTTGTAAAATGCACTATTTCTGAAACTTAAAATCTTTGTATTCTTCATAGTCATACATTTCAATGTCGAGATGATCAATTAAAGGGTTTTTCAACATTAAAACTACCTTTTCCGATGGATTTTTGAAGAACATCAATAGTTTACATTAAAGTAGCATCTTTATATAAACTTTTTCCATTTTGAAAACAGGCCCCAAAATAGTTTCCGAGGGGAGAGAAAATGTTCTATATACGTTTTATCTATATTTTAATAAAAATAAATGACATTAGATCCAGTTCCTAGAGATACTTGCTTAACCTCAAATTTTTAAATCACCTCATTATTAGCACATGAATAATTAAAAATAAAAAAATAAAAAATATTTTTAGTTCTTGCCGTTACAAATTCGATCTAGCTACTCGTGAAATAGATGGCCTCTGCTTGTTGAGACCGAAAAAACCATTTTTAAAGATTTTTTTCAAAATCATTTTTCATGGGTTCTTTTATCGAGTCAAAGGGTTGTTTGTGCCAAAGTCTGGGGACTACCCCAAAACACCTAAAATGGGAGCGTCATTAAATATGAGAGATTTTTCTTATTATCAACTTTATGCATCCATCAAATACAAACAATGAGGGGCAAGTCATCAAGAGAGAGAGTTTGTGTTACTGTAACAAGATCACTGATACAAGGAATGGAGGACAGAAATAAATAAAATAAAATAAAAAATATAAACATGAGAGAATATATCCCTCTCAAGGTTTGGAAAGTTCACTCCAAATATCTCTTCGCAAGAGCAAAACAAATTTTTTCTTCTCAAATAACTAAGTTCTTTAAAAGGGGACCTTCCTCCCTTTAAATACAAACTAAAAGAACGAAACAAAAAACACACACACAATTAGACACCTTCTCTCAACATTAATTTCTCTTAGTTCACGTTGAACCCTCTCTCACGTTAATCCCTTGGGCAAAGATTTCTATGCATCCCCTACAGTACAAAACTCATATGCTTCCCCTTATCCAACCATCTATTCAAAATAGAAGGCTATAATTGTCCCAATCACAATGTCACATCTCTACACTATTTTATTTTTAATATTTTTTATATAAACTATTTTGACACCAAATTTTGTACGTCCAATCTTCTATTAAACTCGCACTAACGAAAAATATATATATAATATTTCCAATAAAATAAAATGACCAAAATACCCCTAAAATATTTAAAAGGTATTTTGATCATTATATTTTATCGAAAAATTATTTTTAATATTTTTTATAGATACGCCCCAGTGAGAATATGACACGTACAAAATTTCATATCCATACAATTTGTATAAAAAAAAACTAAAAATAAAATACTTTAATACATCGGCTCTAAGATCAAAAAGTGAGTGGCTCTCTCGATCAAAATTGAACGCTTGGATGGTAGGAAAAGCATAGATCTTCTGATCTGCTGTAGGGAAAGTATAGAAACCTTTCCCTGATCTCTCTGCCCTTTTTAACCATAAAATCTATATCTCTTACCAAACTTTATCCCACCTATTTTTCCTCGCCACTTCTATCTTTTAAAATAACATAAACTTCTCAATTCTATTATTGAAATATAAAAACCAATAAGAAGAAAATAACCCTAAACCTAAAAAATCTAAACAAAAGCATCAATTATAATTAGAGATAGATGAAACCATTATTTTTTTGGCGAAGTAACATGAAACGTTATTGAAATTACATTTACACTATACAAAAGGTCTTTTGTCCATTTTTTTACAAGGCGAACCCAGTGAAGCTCCTTGCCACTGGGTCTCCACTGTACTTAATACAAATGCAAAAGCATTTTCCAATACCGACTAGTATACATGTTACATTACAAGCTCCTAGAAAGCATCAGTGTGTTCTACATCTGTACATACCACTACACGGGAGTCGGCATAGATAATATCAGCATTTGAGAGAGTAAACCCATGAATTATAGGCAATGGGAAGCCATTTCTGAGCCTTGAGTTAACATATGGAACAAACACATCTGCCAAAAGGACCCGTACAGCTGCCTGTATTGCATTATTTAAGCTCATCAGGCACAAAAGTATAGCTTAGACTTCTATAATTTATGTTTTAATAATCAATAACCTCTGGTACCTTATTAAAAGCAATGGGAACCAATGTCATTCCATACTTAGTAATTTATATTATCTAATTTCCATTATTTTAAAAAGCGGACTGCCCAGCGCCTGACCGGCCGTCTAGGCGGTCCAAAAGGCCTAAGAACATCACCTAGGCCTAGGCGGCCAAACTAGGTGGATATCCCTGGCGTCCGCCTAGGCGACTTGGAACCCACCTAGACGCCTGCCCGGGCCAGGGGTGGAAATGCGGATCCTTGAGGGTATTTTTGGGTCATTTTTTTAGTACTAAAGGGAAACATTGTGGGTTTTAAGTTCATTTGAAACCTAAAACCCATTGGAGACTATTTTAGAGAGAAAAAACCCCAAAACAAAATTTTTTTCTATTGGGCTGCCTGGGCGGCTTGGACCCCCGACAGCCTAGCGCTTTTTGAAGCACTATTAATTTCTAATAATTTATAAAAAAAATTGCAAAGATTAAATGGAGATGTAAATGATTAGAGTTTTGTAATGTAATTTTTCTCTGTACTTTTTGAAGAATGTTTGTATAAGAAATAAGAAAAGGAAAATCATTAAATAATCAGTATTTGGGATTGAAAAGGATAAAATAAAATGTATGCCATATTAAGAGGGATAAAATATCCCACAATAGTGACAATTCTAAACGGTTCCAGTCCAAAAAATGTTTAGACAAGTGTCTGTTCAGTTTAACATTCTATGTTTTGAAATAACTCCATTGGAGTATTAATTATTCGAGAGATTCAACTGTTTTATTAAAGAATAGTAATTAATAAAAATAGTAATGATCCTATGAGACCCTCCCACACCCATGTGTGTAGGACCTCAAAGGATCACCATTAAATTTAACACAGATCTCTAGAAAAGTTATCAAAGAAGAGTAATGCAAAAAACTCATAAGGTTCATTCTCAGTTGTCACATAATAACTGTTCAAGTTGAATATCATATCTACCACTTAACTGTACACATAACACAATTTAAACAAATCAAGAACTGAAAACATGGAGATACTTTGGTGTTCTCTTTTTTATAGTGTAGAGATTCATGAGTCTCTTGAATCATTTTAACAACATTTCTTAGTTTTGACAAGGTTCTCATGTGACGCAAGCAACAGCTGCACCAGGGTGGCTATCAGGTTTCCTTTTCACTGCGTACATGTTGGGTCTTTAGTTTTATCCATTTCTGAAGTATGTAGGAATAATGGATAACATTGCCATTAATGTGACTAAAATTTCAAATGGGTATGGTTTCTGCTAATGGAAGCGAAGTCTCCAAATGGGAAGAAAGACCTTGGGCTGGGGTTACAGAAAAGTTAAATAGTGGGGTTTAGGTTTGGTCAAATGTCTATGATTGGACAAAGATGTAAATTTGTGTTTTGCGAGGCCTGTTGAAGTCCACCTCATGCAGATCTGTAAAGGTCAAGTCAAATTGAAATTGAATTGAAATGCAAGTTAAGGGGCATAACCCAAAATAGTAAAATAACAAATTTTGAATGCCCCATAGGATAGTATTTGGACCCACTAGTAAAGAAGCTAGCCATTCTTATTTATGTCTGCTTACCTTGTAAGTATTTAATAAAAGGTGGGCAGCCTAGATTAATATTAATGATGACAAATTTACAGGTATTTCTCACAGAAGAAGGCTAAAGCGAGACATATACCAAAGGGGGTCACAATGTGGCATGATCTCTTACCTGAATCAGATACATATGGAAGTTTCCAACTTTGCTCCACTTTAACTGGAGTCTAAAGTCACCATACCCAGCTTGACCAGTTAGGTTGTTTTTTAAGATCTCAACAGAGCCGGAACAACTTACTACCTGCACCAAGAAACATCAACCAGCTGAATGAAATATGCCATTTTATCAATTGAGAGCTCCAATGAAAAACAAACAGCAAATATGGGAGGATTCGTAAAAAAGTAGCACAATGTTGCTCGAGGTTGTTTGTTTAGCTAGATACATCCCAAATAGAGATCTCAACTGAATGGATGAGGATCACAACTGTGTTATTAGAAAGTAACAGTTGGGATCAGGAGTACAGAACAACTAATATTTGACAGTGTCTAAACTCACAATGGACTTGTAGAAATAATTGCCCAAACAAGAAGTTCGAGAGCAAACTATGCTATTGAACCTTTGTTTTTTGTATTTGACAGATGAAACTTTTCATAGTTGACAACCTAAGATGGAGAGATGGACACATGCATAAATTATTGCCCATAAATACGTAAGTTCTCGTCTGCATGAAAACGTACTTGCATGCCTAAAGACCTATATCCTCCCTCCTCACAAGATAATGCACATGCCTAGAGGCACATTGTTGCGAACATGCAAATCGGACAGAAAGACAACAAGCAAACAGGCACAAAAGTGCATTCACTTGAAACCAAAGGGGACGACAGAGAACACCCACATCAAATTGGTACCCCTAACAAAAACAGGTATATCCCTAAATAAAACACGCCCACATCCCAATTCATGATGCATGTGACAATGTGTGTGCAGACTCTTCTTTTTCTGGTTATCACTCTGTGCAGACAGTAACAGGAAATCCATTCATGCAATAAACATTCTCATTCGCAAACCACTCAGTACAAAGACATCTGCCAACTAAATCTTACCATCGATATGCAAGCCACTGGAGTTATCTCATTAGAGTTCAAAACATCAATGGTCATGTCGGCGAAAACAGTAGTAGTGATGCCATCACGTGTAATGCTTAAATATGGTGGTGAAGATAATGATATGTTCAGATTCATATCAGCATTTGGATACTTCTTGTATAGTTGAGGAATAATAAATCTCCAACCAGCAGTGTTCAAAAGAGACTGATCTATCTTGTCCACAATCCAACTCATAAAGCCGGCCTGACCATGAGAATGATTGTTAGTACAACAACATTCTTCCCAGTCTTGATTGTCTAATGAGAAGGAAGAATGACAGAAGTACCCTTCGATCATAAGAAACAGAGAAACGAAAACATAAACTATCAAATAACCTTTCTAATTACCACTACCATGATGTTAAATAAAATATCAAAAAAATCACCAACAAAAGATTAGCAGCTCAAAAGTCGTAATCCAAACTTCAGTGTTCTAAGAACATATAAATGAGGTATTAAAAGTTCATAAAGGGGAAATGACTATTACACTGAAGTATGTAGCTGACGCAGAGTTAAATACAGCTTCATTGAGAGAAATCCCTAGCATTTTTGATGCACTGCTGCAGGAAACTTTGTTTTGTGAATGCCTAAAATGGTAGTTGGAAGGTGCCAATTTGTCTGTGGCCATGAACAAACCATTGATTTCAAAACTGATAGAGGATTGGCCCATCAATGGGTCACTCACAAAAGTAACATTTAAAGTGGAAATATCATCCACCGGAATTTTTTTCGGTAAGTTTTCCAAAAATAAATCAAGTTTTCTAATCCCTTGTTTGATCTTCTTTGTCACTGCAGTTTCTACTGCAGAAATTATCTGCTCTTCAAATGCATTGACAATCCTGAAAAAAATGAAAATGTAAGATTAAAGGAAGAGAGATACATAATATAGAGATAATGACCATAGACAATCTATCCTGAATACTCCGATGTTATCTAATATGTGTCCTATAAAAAGTTTGTAACCAAGGAGAATGATTTAAAGGTTATAAAAGGAAAATGCCACACAGGAACTTTATAATTCTAAGCCAAGAAAACACACTTCATTTCTTAAATGAAAAAAAAAAGCACACTGCATTCTTGGTAGATGAAAAGAAAACAAATGTTCTTTCCAGAAAAAGAGGCACCATATGGAGGGAAATCAAGAGCAGTAAAACCAGAGGCTCTCTCCCTGGCAAAATAGGGAGCTTGCATAGCAGTCCCATTCTGAGGACCTCTTCCTACTACATTGACACTTCCTGTCCATGCCCATCTGGTTGTATTTCTCATCCAATTTAAGGTATAATTCTTTTTTGATAATGTTAACCTTGTGTTACAATAAAAGATGAAATATACAACAGAAAGAGGGAGGAGAGGACCGAGAATACCTACAGGACAGGTACCAAAATAAGCTAAAATCCCTATACAAACTATATTTGAAACAGCTGTAACCAAAAAAGGAGGATACAAAAAGCTGGGCTTATAAGCGCGGCCTGTTACAGAAATGTACAACCAAAAAATCTAGTGTCCTTGAAGATCTCGAAGGTCCAGAGCAAAAACGGAGTTGGACCATTCATTGTCTTCCAAGTGTGGTCGTCGTCACGCACCATCTTTAGCGAGAAGGTCGGCGAACTAATACGACGTCCACCAAATATGGCTCCAACAGACATTGGTATCCCTGCATAAGTGGTAAATTTCATAAAAAAATCTAGAAAGGTACCAAGGAGTGGTGGTGCCTGCTGCCCATGATAGAATGTTTTTTGCGTCTCCTTCCACCACTAAGGATTGGCCCCAAGAAGGATTAAAAAATTTTAAGCTCATTAGGAGTGCCAAGGCTTCGGCGAATTGTGAATCTCTATGTCCAACATATTCTGAGTATGTCATGAGAACATTTCGATTGTGGTCACAGAAAACTCCCCCTACTCCTGAAGGGCCAGGGTTTCCAATGGAACAACCATCGAAGTTAAGCTTAATGGCATTTTCTGGAGGAGGTAACCAGTTGTAAGGCCGCTGTAGCTTGAGAGGGTGAATTCGGATAATAATGTCCCATTGTCTAAGGAAAGAACTCATAGGAATCCCACCAAAGGTCCTATGGGTGGAAGCCCAAAAGGTTACAATTGATGTAACCTTATGAAACAGCCCAGCCACTTCCTTTCGGTGCCCTTGAAAGACCCTCTCATTTCTTTCAATCCATAAAACCCATACTGTAGCAGCGATAGCTGCCCTCCACAAGGTTCTACCTGCTTTGGGCCAAGGACCTCCAGAATAATGAAAAAATAAGTCTTTTACCAAAAGGGGAAGGACCCAATTGAAACTAAACAATTGTAGGATCATGGTCCAAAGCTCGTAAACCCCACTGCATTGTAGAAAGAGGTAGGGGTTAGACTCTTCCTCTGTCAAACACATTACACATCTGTTTGGGAGCGACAGGCCTCTTTTTTGGAGCTAATCAAGAGTGAGGGCCCTATGACAGCCAGCAATCCTATTGAAAGACTTGAACTTTTGGAGGAGCTAGTGTGTTCCATACCTTGAAGAGGGGAGAGATGGGATTTAAAGGGAAAGTAGGAGGCTGGATAAGAAGCTTATAGAAAGTTGTTACTGAAAACTTACCAAAAGGGGATAGTGTCCAAACCAAAGAATCACTCCCTGAAGAAGGTAAGAACACCGGGTGAAGGGCAGCCGATAGAGTGGAGAACTCCAATATTTCCTCTTCGGAGAGATGTCTTCAAAACGAGGGGTTCCAAGATCTACACCCCCCTGCCAAGACCATTTCATTTGCAATACTGGACACTTTGATGGAAGCAAGTTGAAACAGTTTAGGAAATAGGTCCCTAAGGGGAGCATGTCCAATCCACAGATCAGACCAGAAGCGAACTCTGTTTCCGTGTTTAGGATGGAAACGAATCACTTTCTTGAACAGAGCAAGAGAGGAGGCGAGGGATTTCCAAATTCCTGAAACCCTGCTCAGTGAGGGCCTTTCAAGAACCCAACAGTGGTTATATTTCTTCCGAAACACCTGTGCCCAGAAGGGGCTTGGTTGGGTGCCCAATCTTCACCACCACTTCCCCAACAGAACCAGATTATGCTTCCTTAGATCTTTGATACCTAGACCACCTCGGGCTTTGGGCAGTCAAACTCTGTCCCAAGAGATAAGATGATGCCTCGTTTTTTCAGCTTGGCCGGACCACAGAAAGTTTCTCATTAGTTGATCCAGTCTCTTAGCCACCGACACTGGCATATGGAACATGGACATTAAGTAGACAGGGGAGTTTGCCACAATAGCCTTAACCAGCGCAGAACGACCGGCTAAGGAAAGGAATCTTCCTTTCCATCCAGCTGGACGCCTATCGACCCTATCAATCACTTGGGCCCAATGTCTCTTTTTGGGTTTTCCTAAGCCTAAAGGGATCCCCAAGTAAGTGGTAGGGCGGTCCTCTATCTTACAGTCCCAGGAAGGTATCAGGGATCTGATTTCTTGAAGTGTGAGGCACACTCCCATCATCTTAGATTTTTCCATATTTACTTTGAAGCTAGTGGCATTCTCAAAGCATTTGAGAAAGATTATGAGATTCTCGATTTGCTGGGGGACCGCATCTAAAAAAACTAAGGTATCATCTGCATACTGCAAGTGTGATACCCTTGGGCCTTGTGGGCTACAGAGACAAGCTGAGAGTAGTCCTTCCTGGTAGAGATGAGAGATGGATCTGCTGAAAACCTCGGCTACTATAGTAAACAGAAAGGGAGAAAGTGGGTCCCCTTGACGGAGCCCCCTCGAAGCAGCAAAGAAACCTTTAGGGCTACCATTAATAAGGACCGAAAAATTGGGGGTGGAAATACATCCTTTTATCCATTTTGGCCAAAGTTCATTCTTGCCATTGTCTCATCCAGTAAATGTCAATCCACACGGTCATAAGCTTTCTCCCAATCGATTTTGAAAATCAATCCTGGTTTCTTGGAGAGGTCGCTAGAGTGGATACACTCATGAAAAACCAACACACCATCCAAGATGAGCCTGTCTTGGATAAAAGCTGATTGGAATTGCGAGTTGATGAGAGGAAGGACCTGTTTGAGTCTTGAAGCCAAATACCTTAGCCAGAATTTTGAATGAAGAATTGAGTAAGCTAATTGGACGAAAGTACTTAAGCTCTTCAGCACCTTCTTTCTTGGGGACAAGACCTATAAAGATCACATTGATAGCTTTGTTTAGGATCCCCTTATGATAGAATTCTTCAAAGAAACTCCTGATGTCAGGTAGGAAAGTACCCAGGAAAGATTTAAATGGGGCCATGGGAAAGCCATCTGGCCCCGGTGCTTTGTCTTTAGCAAGTTGGTCAATGGCGCTTGAGATTTCCTCAACTGTAAAAGGTTTTTCCAATTCACTGGACCAAAGATCTAGAATTGAAAGGAAATCCAAAGTGGTCATCTTAGGCCTGACCCTCAGGGGCAGAATAGAGGGACTTGAAGTAATTCAGGATGGCATGTTCAATTTCATCTGGCTGGGTAAGAAACCTGTTATCCACCTTAATTGTGGATATCAAATTCTCTCTCCTTCTACAGTTAGCTACACAATGAAAGAAGGCAATGTTCTGGTCCCCTACTTTTATTAACCATTTCACCCGGGATCTCTAGAACCAAAAAAAGCTCTTCTTTCTTGAGGGTAGCAAGGTATTTCAGCTTGGATTGGGTTCGTAACTGTTCTTCAAAGTCGGACAGGGGTCTGACTTCCTCAATTTTATCAAGGTCTTGGATGCAGTTGATCCAAGAGGTTTTTAACTGAAAGTAATTCCCTAGCCGAGATTGTCTCCAATTTTTCAAGGACTTTTTGAGTAGCTGGATTTTGGTTTGTAGCTTGAATCACTCTCTACCCGAGACTTGGGAAGAGAAAGAATTCCACCAAATGGGGATGAGAGTCACAAGGGACTGCTCTTCCAACCAAGCCAGTTCAAACCGAAAGGGTTTAGGCCACCTACTAAAAGCTTGTGTATCAAGAAGAATGGGGCAATGATCTGAGGTAGGTTTAGGCAGGGTTAGAGCATGTGAATCCAGAAAAGCAACTTCCCAATCTAGTGACAGAAGGAATCGATCCAGTTTAGCCAAAGAGGGCTGAGCAAAGTGGTTAGACCAGGTAAAGGCATTCCCTTGAGTTGGAATGTCTACTAGTTCATGACAAGAGATGAAGTCAGAAAAATCCAACATTCCTTGGGAGATATTAGTGTTGAGGTTTCTCTCATGAGACCAACGGGTGATTTTGAAATCACCACCCAGGAACCAAGCAGAGTGTGGTAAGGCTGCGACAAGATCCAATTCCGACCAGAGCTGAGGGCAAAGGGAAGCTGAGTTTGGACCATAAATGGAGGAGAATTTAATCAGCGCACCATTTGTTGTCCTGGAAAGGACAGTGACCAAGAAATCTCCTATGTGAGACGATAGGAGATTATACTCAATTGGGTTCCAAACAACCCAAATTCTGCAAGAGGACCCTTTCGCTGGTAATGAAACCCATTGACACGGCCCTCTGGCCCACACACTGTGGACGGATTGTAGAGTAGGCGCTGGTTGTTTTGTTTCAGTCAAGGCTAGGATCGATGGGGAGAGTTTCGTAGAAAAGTCTCTCACCGTGTCCCTTTTGGACTTCTGTCCCAACCCTCTTATATTCCAAGATAGAGTCTTCATAGGTTAAGGGGTGAAGCAGGGGTGGAGACCGTCCTGGGCGACCGCCTAAAAGTGGGGGAGGTTTGGGTAGCGGTGGACATAGGCTTGTCAACAGAAGTGAGTTTGTCATAATTTAAAGAAGAGAAGAGGTTAAACAGTTCACGATGTCCTTTGAGATTCACCTTTAGCCTGCTAGAGGCGTCCGCCTGCAAGAACTGATGAGCCAGGCCTTCGGGTCCAAGATGTTCAAAACCCATAACCCTGTAGATCTCGTTCATTCTGTCAGCTTCTGAAATTTTATCTTTCCCACTAGCTCTCATTGGGTCCCCTTCGACCGAGTAGGAGGAAGAGGGTGCAGGACTTAGTGAAACAGGAGCAATCACTGAAGGTTCGGAGGAGAAGGAGGACTGTCTAGGGGAAACTGGGAAAGAGGGACAGACGACAAGGGTTCAGGTTCCCCTAGGCTAAGACCAAGTGATGGATCCACGGGAGACTCTGAATAGGGTAGACCTGTGAGGGGGTAAAAGTGGTTGGTGAACCAAGAGATTGCCCAGATGAAGCTGCAGGTTGGGTAGGGGTCCAGACAGCGACAGAGGGAGGAGCCCTGATGGACACGAGATGAGGGCAAGGGTTAAAAGGCAGGGGACGATGGGTGTAGAAAGATAAAAAGTGATAAGGAAAGGGTTGGGGACCAAGGTTAAGAGGCGAGGTAGGAGAGAACTCGAGGAATATGGAGAGAGGGCTGAGGGAGATATGGGCTAAGAAGCTAAGAGAGGAGAGAAGGGTCAGGGTGAGAAGGATGGAGGGAGTGTACCGTGATGATGCCGAAAGGAAGAAGAGAGGGGTCCACTTCCATAGGTAACGATGAATTGTGGTAGGGGAAGGGAAGGGGTAGGAAGGTTAGGGAAAGAATAGACGGGGACGCAGGGTGAAGAGGGCAAGATGATTCGGCTCTCTCGAAAAAAGTAAAAGCATCCTCTGGAAGGCCTAGAGAGGACCTGAAAGAAGAAGTGGACTGGATGGAAGCTGCGTCTCCTCGCTCGTGGTGAACGGAGAGCACAAAGAAAGGGAAAGTTCACGAGAAGGCCTGGGAGGGTCTGCAAGGTTGGGAAGGATAGAGGGGGGGACACCATTAGGATGACCGTCAGGGGGGTGATACGGTGGTAGGCCAAGTGGCAAAGGGAAAGACGTTCTTGGGCAGATAGCGAAGTATCATACGAATGGACACCACCTGCAGCCGAATCTAATTCAATCGAAGTACAATTTCGAATCTAATTCAATCGAATTCTCTTAGCTAGGAGAAAAAGAAAAAAAAAAAAAAAAACAAAATGGTGTATTCAGTTCACTTGGATAAATAAATCACCAGAAAATCAGCATTGTGATTTACAATTTATATATCTAGAACATACCAAAGAGTCAGAGGAAAGTGGTGACCCTGCCAAGAACAAGAGGAAGAAAGTATGTTAACTCCACAGCCATTTTATGAAGTCCAAAAGAGTTTCATGAGAAGGAAATAAGAATAAGTGATATCTAATCTGAATAAGAGCGCTGCTTATTGAGGAATCAAATATTTATGGGTGATTCATGTAATATGATGCAAGACCCATGCAGCTCAAGTCGTCTACATAAAGAATAGATTTGTTAAACCCAAAAGAGACAGAAGGAAACTTTTCACTGAGCTACGGATGAGTGAAATATTGATTGTTACTCCTGTAACTGTATTTAAGAATTATTTTTTTTTTTTAAACGAGAAAGGACTGTCATAGCAATAAAATAAGAATAGGTGATGTCCGTTAAACCGAGCTCAAGCTTCTTATTTATGTATACTAAGCAAAGGAACCAATGTTAATGGAAAACTCAAAGAATGGTGACGTAAGACACAAGCAGCATCTTACATGCGGAACAGATGTGTGATCTGACCTTACTATTTCCTAAAATGAGTAACCCCCTTGATAAGTATAACCCGGCAGAAGGCCCTCATTTACTTCATTCAAGTATCTGGACAAGAACAATATATTACACAAAACAACTCTCGAGAGGTGGTGCAAGGAATGAATTAGATGCAAGAAACATGCACAACAAAAGAAATGCACAAGAGAATCACATGAGAAGCAAAATAAAAGTTGCAAGTCCTCCTTGCCAAGTCTCAAGGGTCTTTCAATCCGTTTGTACATAAACTAAACAAAATTCCCAGATCTCAAAACCAAATTGAAGACAAACAAGACTCCAATAACCCTATTTATTGCCATTACCATGAATTATAACCCTAAATGAACTTTTATAAAAATCCAATACCAGTAATGAAAATAATAATTATTAGTCCTACTAAGTCTTTCCTCAATCAAAAATAGAAATTCATCACTATCATCATCAAAGCCTTTTCTCAACTCAATAAAAAATACAAATTAAATCCAAAAATTCCATAAAAGTCCAATATAGAAACACAAATCCTAAATCTTCCTCTTCATCCTCAAAATCCAAAGGCATCTTATCTGTGAACTTTGGGGTGAATTTTCAACCATAAAACAATAAAATTTGGAAAAGTGCATAGAAAGATAACCTGCAAATCTTGACAAGACCTTCAAAACAAGCATTAGAACGTGCTAAACAGATAGAATGGTAAAACGTTATGCCTTCTTGGTGCAGAATGTGCAATGGATATAGCTATATCTATATCAAATCATCCATCAATCCACACATGCAACACATTCACGTGCCGACACACACACACATACGCACACAACTTCATGTTGAATAGTTTGTAGATCTGCAAGGAAGAAATTAATGGTAAGAAATATACTAGCTGAATTATGTTTTAGATACAAAATACATGCTACACTTTCTATATACTTGAGCAATAACTAAACAATTCTCAAGAGTAATCTATGAATATCATACAACAAAACAAGGATATATATAATAATCTCCAAATCTCCATGATACACAAGTATTTAGACTCTTCAACGCCCCACTTCCAAATTGTCAATGAGTAATACGTAGCCCCTTTGGTCTCTGTGTGGGTCATTATCTAGATGTAAGAAGTTGTAAGGATGTCTATAAATAATTTGCACGATCATACGAAAGTATAGCAGACAAGGGACTGTGAAAGAAATATAGGAGTTTAGAAATGCATGGACTAGGGGACAAATCCACTATGTTGGGGATATAAAATTGTTCATAAAAAGATTTAAATTAAAACAATGCAATTTTAAAATTACATATTATTAATTTACTTGTGAAGGGTTGTATGTGTGTACATAAACTGTCTCAAAGAAGCATTTTTTTGGAAAGATTCTTAATCTTAGGGAGGCTACTTGGTTCACAAGAGACTGTTTTCGGCATCTAAACTAGTCATACAGGCTAATTAAAGTCAGAGGTTTCAAAAGTGACAAGTTTACGTAAATTTATGTAATTCCTTTAGACAATAATATTTTAAGAACGATAATTTGGAAATTGATCCTAGATGCAATTTTTCAAGTCAAATCCAAATAGAAAACTTATTCTAGGTGTCACTTTAGAAGTCCAAAGATATAAGATCTCCAAGAGACAAATAAATAACCTAAGAATCTTACAAGAAAGGGGCCTAACGATTTTCTAGGCCTAGAGCTTGGGTTGGAAAAGTACCAATGGGGCTGCCACCGTTTTGCTGTAAGTTGTACAATTTCTGATCCAAAAGGAATTTCTAATCAGAAAGGATGTGGATGAGTTTATCATGGACATAAATCTGCTTTATGGTTTTCATTAGGCCATCTTAAAAGACCTTTGTATCGAAGGATCATGGAAAAGTTTCTCTTTTCCTCGCTAGAGTGCATTTCCGCACTTAAACTAATGGGATTTTATGATTTTATCCAGTGTTAGAAAACATTGACTCAGATCAGGACTCCCTTGGTCCCTGATCATAAGTCAGGTCGGAGAGACTAGGCTGAGTCGGGCCAAAAAAGTAATAAAATAGTGGGAACTAGAAAGACTTGGCCAGTCCCAATGTGCAAGGTTCCAGCCTCAGCAGGGTGCCGAGCCTGAATGACCTAGGTGACTCCGAGGGGACTCACCCGATTACTCAGACTCGCTCCAGTATCCAACACTGCTATTTTTTAAAATCTAAAATTCTTTTTGGGTGATTAAACATCCGAAGTTCTATAAAAACTAAACAAATGACAAACAAGGATCCTTGGTGGACCAGCAAATTTCCCTTGTAAATCATTCTAGTTCAACAACATATTGCATTTGATCCATGCCATTTGTTATAGTTAAAAATAAATGCAAAATTAAACAACATTGAAAGCCTTAGCAATGTACTTTTATTAGAGAGAAATCTAGAAAATAAATGAACATGCAAATATCCATGCGTCACAAAGGAGGATAACCACCAAATGGTGAGAAAGAAAGGACACCACTTTTTCATGCATGTACACATAAACAAGTACATATGCAAGTAAGTAGGCATATTCACAAACCTGCATGAGCCCACCTGCACACATGTACACAAACACATGCTCATACATGTAGAGTGAAATTTTATGAAAAAAAAAGTCAAACAACTAAAAAGTATAAGCATAAGCAATGGCCAAAGATACCCATGGAGCAGAACAAGAAAAGAAGCAACTTTAGAAAATTACACACCCTTGGTAAAACCAAGATGCTCCACCATCCAAGGTAATGGAGATGTCTTTCAATGAACAACCACATTCCATGATGATCAGATTTAGAGATCCTCCATGATTCACTATTTTCAAAGTAAGTCCCACTTCCAAGCCGTCAACCTTGTGGCATCATATAAAAAGTCATCAGTTTCCTCCTTTTTTTTCTGCAAGACCTTAATATGGTCTATATTATTAGACAAAACAAGAAACAAATTGAATCAAAATTGAAGGGCACTTTCTCAAACCAAACTTGCATTTCTTAAGACATGCCATAACTTAAAATAGAGCATAATGTCGGTCAGTTTCACTCTCATGGCAATAGTTTTTTGTCAATAAGAAAAATATAGTGCCTGGACACTATATTAGCACAAATGGACAAAGATCCATTGGTAATTAATAGATAAGATGAGCTACCATCAAAATTCCCATGACCATTAAAAAAATGGAAAAGTACACAAAGAGACCGCTTACTTTTGGAACAATGAGGTCACAAACACTCTTGTCTGTCAGATTTGACATCGGATGGTTGTAAGATTTTCATTGACTAGACTAAAAGCTCAAAAAAAAAAAAATTCTCAAACTTTATCGCACACCCAAGTCATTTAATTGGACATCTAATGGCTGTGAGTTAACCTCTAAAAATAATATGATTAGCTGCAATAGCAAAAAACTTCAATGATATAATTAGCAAGGAATCCAGAGATCATGTGATTCTGGAAACAAGAAGTTAAGTGTGCATCAATTCCAACATTATCACAGAATCCATTAGAAATTAATATTTTTGAATTCCAACAGTACCATCACTGCCATTAGCATAAACAGCACTGATGATGCAATAAAGTCTATAGTAAGTTGAAGCAGTTTTAATATCATTACTGGTTCTTCTTTCCAATGTTATTTATTTGACACCTTTCACCCCTTTGACATCCTTTATCCTCGCCTTCAAGGCCTTCGTTCCCTTTCATTTCATTATTCACATTTCTTCCTGGATAGGTACCAAAATTTATGTGGTTGAGAATTTCAGAAGGGTAGGGTCAATTTTTTGGAATTTTATAAAGTTCTAATTTCATTACCAGTAGTATTATGAGTATGCCACACTTGAACCAATGGGAAATTCCATCAAAAACACCACTGAAAGTTACACGGATGCTACATAAACCATCTTCCACTAATAGTCCATCATAACTTAGAGATTGTCTTATCATCATAATAATACAATTCATTAACCTAAATTTTGTCTATGGGGGACAAGTTTCAACTCTATCCAAATATTGGGAGTTGGGATGACTATACTCGGAATATCCCAAAAGGAAACATTCAACACCTGCCATGTATAGGTCAAATGTTCACAACATGTATGAAGGTTGCACAGATAAACCTCACCTTTTATTTGTTATTCAGTAATTACAAATCTCTCCATGATAAATTAAATTTGCATAAAGCAGCAAAAATTACATGAATACCAAATATTCGAGAAATCCTCACACTGCGATTTACAAGCCAACAAACTGAATGAAGACAAGAAGAAAATGCACAAACCCAAGTTCCAAAAGAGAAGAAAAACCGCTAAAAAGCTGCCAGAAAGAGGAAAAAAAGAAAAAAAAAGGTAGGCATGAAATGACGGAGAAGATTCAACGGCCTTACATACCTGAACAGAGGCACCCCCACCATCTGAGATATCAACTGGAATGAGCCAACTGCTATAAGAATACTTCCAATCCATACTAATATGAGCCATGGCACCAGAAGCCACAATCACGACCCCTGTATCGCCGGGCCGAATATAAGTCGAGGAAACATTGATTTCCAAAAGAGTGATATTGGAAAGAGTGGCCTCAATGCCACCAATAAATGGAATGTTGATTGATTTCTTGATACTAGGTACATGAAGTGGGGTTAGAGAGAGAAGGGCTTGCTGAACCAACAAATCCTTGACAAAAACCAGGCCCTTTTCAGAGATGAGAACAGAGATGGAGCCATGGGTATCAAGTTGGAGAGAGAAAGTGGGGGGAAGGGAAAGGAGAGAGAGGAGAAAGAAGAGAAGAGTGGTGGCCATGAAAGAGAGAGAGGGGATGATTGAGAATGGGTTAATTAAAGCTGGTATAGAGCAGTTAGGTTTGAGTTGCAGCGTGCTGCACTCCAGGATGGTCAGCTTATGAGAGAGAGAGAGGTGATTATTTATTTTGTTGCTTGTTCGTTTGTTTTAAAAGCGACAAAAAGAGTACGTTACAGGTGGATGGATAAGGCGTTCGATGGAGAAGAACGATCGCAAGCAGCAAACTCTACTGGGAATTTTTGTGAATATTCTTTGGGAACGTACACAATGAGATCATTTACCTTTAATGAAAGGTATTCACACTTTTTTCTTTTTTTTATGAGAAATTTATCAGCTTAGATGTGTTACAAAGTTATGCAAGGTGGTCACAAATTTGATGTAAAATTTGTCTCAATATCTCATAAAGTTTGAGAATTTGTTTTTTTGAAATTTGAGTTTGGTCAATGATATAATTGCAGCCGCCACCCACCACCCAATTTCATATCCAAAGATCAAGATTAATGTGACCACTTTTGTATCTAATTGTAAATGGTCTCATTCTATATTTTCACAAATTCTTTTGTTGTATTTAGGAAAAGGTGCGGTTTGTATAGAGCTGATGCTTTAAACCAGTGTTTAAAAAAACGTCGAGTCCGGTTCGACTCGAGAATCGCCATGGACGGATCGAATCGATGAAAAAAACGGGAATCGTCCGGTTCTAGAGAGAACCGGACGATTCTGCATAGTGACTCGCCGATTCACTGAACAGAATCGGCGAGTCCCATACAGTGAATCGGCGAGTCCCGAACGGAAGAACATAATAGTTTTTTTTTTTTTGTTTGTTTGTTTTTGTAATCCATGATAGATTTTTTTGTAATACTTGATCGATTTTTTTGTAATCCATGATAGAATTGTTTTTTTTTTTTTTTGTAATCCATGATCGAAATTTTTTTTGTTTTTTTTTTTTGTAAACCATGATAGAATTTTTTGTAATCCATGATCGAATTTTTTGTAATCCATGATCGAAATGTTTGTTTTTTTTTCTTGTAATACATGATAAAA
>NW_006497658.1:1667010-1712030 GCF_000471905.2 Amborella trichopoda
GTAGTAGTTTATTTTTTTTTTATGTTTTTTTTTTTAAATTTGTTAATTTTTTTTTTAATTCATATTATTTAAAGAGAAAATGAAAGAGATGATGATTCTGAGGCCACCCTATCCCAGCCATATTATTCACATATCGAGTCCCAACAGCAACAGTGTAGGGATGAGCACGACAGTGCAGGTGAGCATGAAGGATGGACAAGCTTCAGGGATTTTGGATTGGGAACACAACAAAACACTAACACTCAGGGATTTGGGAATAGTCAGACGCCTGCTAATATCGATGATTCGTTTTTAGATCGAATCAATGAATTGTTAAACGAATTCAAGCAATGGCACCAGCGTGACCAAGAAGAACAATAATGTCGTCTATCATTTTATTTTTAGATCATATGTTACTAATTTTATGCTTTATTGTAGTCCATGTATGTTGATATACTTATTCCAAGATAATTCTATGTTTATCCTTTTGTGTGATGTAAATTAAATGCTGAATGGCGGTTCATGCAGGGAAAGAACATATCAATATTCACATATTCATTCAAAAACATGAAAATTCTTAATCGAGTACCCTCATTTCTTATTGAATTCCTAAAAAACAATATTTATAATGAATTTTAATAATTTTTTCAGATTTGTTTTAAGCTTTATTCTGATCGATTCACCCGATTTCCGATCCGGATTGGTTTTTTGGGTGCCCGATCCGGGTCATCGATCCGTTTTTTAAACCATTGGTTTGTCCCATGGGATAAAAGTACCTAAGCAATCTAAAACAACATTATGAAAATCGAACCGGCCATTAACCGTGAGGGATTTGGTCAAGTCAAAATATTCTTAATAGAAATGTATTATAAATACTACAAAAGAAACTTTTTGAAAAAATCTATTCACTGGCCGTCAACCGTGACAACTAGCGAAGCTAGACAAATTCAGTCATTGTTTGAGTTATGGTTCAATACTCAACTTTAGTTGTTGACTGAACAATATGTTTTGGTTGTTGCTCTTTCAAGAAAGAAGGGAATAACCAAGAAAAATACAAAAACTTGGAGTAGACTTTTGATTAATAATGGCCCCTGGAAGATCAGAGTCAGAGCAAGCATGAAGCTCAAGAGTGGAAGACGAAGAAAATAACATAGCACAATCAAGAGTGTCTCGAATATAATGAATGATACATTTTTTAAAGAGTTACTAAGTGTACAGAATGAGGGGCACTGAATAATTGACTGACAAGATGCACAACATAAGCAATATTTGGTCGAGAGATAGTTAAATAAATCAGACTTCCAAAAAGTTGCCTGAAAAATGTAGGACAAAAAAGGGGTTCACCATATGTAGAATAAAGTTTGACATTCAACTCAATAGGTGTATCAATATGCTTTTGTATCATCATCCAGACGAGCTCGAGAGACTATATCTGTGGGATGCTTGAGTTGTGAGAGCAAATATTCACGAGGTGAGTAAGCAACTTCTAGGCCTAAAAAGTATTTTAATAATTCCAAATCTTTTATCTCAAAAAGTGGATTAAGTTGTTGCTTGATTAAATGTATGTTAGCCTCATTATCACACAAAATGATAATATTATCAATATAGAGTAGGAGAATTGTACGGCCTCTGGGTGTGAGTGAGACAAACGGCTAGATCATAATGGTTTTGTCAAAAACTTGTGGAGGTAATAGGAGAACTAAAATTCTCAAACCAAGCACGAGGAACTTATTTAAGCCCATAAAGTAGGTGTCATAATTGACAAACTCTATTGTCAAGATCAAAAACCCTAGGAGGTAACGTCATGTATACTTCTTATGCAAGATCACCATTAAGAAATACATTTTTTTCATTAAGTTGTACAAAGGGAGAACACAACTAAGGAATCAAGGTGCAAAATGTAGTCATGTGAGCAATAGGAGTAAAGGTTTCCGCAAAATCAATCCCAAATTGTTGATTATAACATTTAGCCACAAATTGTGCCTTATGATGCTCAATATTGCCATCAGCTCAAATTTTGATTTTGTACACCCATAGGCAGCCAATGGCTCCTTTATCTTTGGGAAGATGATCAAGATCCCAAGCAAGCATTATGTCAAGAGTAATCAATTCTTTTACCATGGCATATTGTCACTCAGGCTATTTAGCAACTTCCTCGTAAGCCTGGGACTCAGAGTGGACAGAGGCAAAATGCACGATGCTTACGTAAAAAGATTTCATAATCAACAAAACGAGCACTTAAAAATAAGGAGAAAAGTACTATGGCGAAAAAAGGGTGTATGTACAAGAGCAGCAGATGCAGGTGCCTAAAGTGATTCATCTGCAGTAGTTGAATGTTATGCAATTGAACCATCCAAATGAGACATGGATGAAGTTGTAGACACAGGAGAAATGTCATTAGAGAAAGGGACATGAAAAGAAACGGAAGAAAAGTCAGCACGAGGAAGAGGGGAATGAAAATGAAGCTAAAAAAATACTACATGTTGGGACACCAGAAGTTCCTTATTAACATGATCATAATATCTATATCTCTTTTGGTTGTTAGGATAACCCACGAAACAACATTTAACTATTATAGCTGACAGTTGTCCTGCTCAGCTATTAACGACATAACAAAATAAGTATAGCCAAAGACAAAGAATTGAATAGTCTAGATCATAGTTAGCAAGTCGAAAAATAACAAAATATGGGCAAACAAAAACATCAGTAATAATTTGGTTTTATTTCAAAAAGTCAAAGGAAAAAATCGGGCAAAAAATATGGATGGCCAAAAAATAAGATAAGTTTAGAACCATGGATATTTCAGATTTGGTTAAAAAAAAAGTAGTTTAGAAAGTCAGATATGAAAAGATGATGTAATATAGGATTATGATTTCTAGCCATTGAATAGATATATTAAAGCCATTAAAAAAAAAATTATAGCCTTACTACTGTTATTAGAGAAATACTTAACACTTTTTTTGTTGAAACTGTCAACAAAGCCAACAGCAATGCTCACTTTGTTATCACAACACAAAACATATCATAGATTTATTGAGAGCATAAAATGAAACAACAATAAACAATACCAAACACAATAACTAATTAGCAAATAATAAAAACTATGAACCAAGGTATAGGATTTTTTTTTTTTTTTTGACAAGAAGTATAGGATTATTTTTCAAAGAAAAGAAAACAAAAAATGCCCTCAATGTAGAATTGCAATTAATTAAAAAAAAAAAATTGCAAAGATAGAAATATGTGAAATAGTAATCCATCCAAAATGCTATGTTGTGCTAATAAAAATAAAAAATAAAAAATAAAATATGGAATTAACCAAACCTCATCATAAAAATAACAAAATGCTCAAGAAAATTCGAATCTCGCATTGAATTCCTAGCTACCTAAATTTTTAGTACCATTAAGTTTCTCTCTTGCTCTTTACAAGAATGCTATGGGTTCAAAAAAAAAAAAAAGATTTTGCATTGGGTTTTTCTTCTTTTAATTCTACCTATTATTTTGAGATATACAATTGTTTTAATTACTTTTTTGGGGGGAATATACTGCTTGTATTTTTTCATATACCTTTTTTAAGGGGACTCATTGGTGAAATTTTTGATGGAAATTTTTGTTAAATCAATATTTGTAATTTACTTGCACTGTTAATGGACTTATATTTAAATCAAAATTTAATACTATTAGGGGAGAATTTTTTTGAAAAAAGATAAAATATGAATTTACATCGGTTTCATTAATAAATGTGAGTTTTTGAGGATCTTTGAAAAACTCGGAGTTCTTGACAAATTTTAAAAAATCAGAGACTTTACTATGGTCTGGAGAGGGCTGAGCATAGGGATCACATGATTAGGATTGTTGAACAGGTCGAGAAGATCCACATACCCAAACAAGGGGGGTTGATCCATATACCCAAAGAGTCAACTTGTCGGGTCCCGTAAAGTGACCCGACGATTCTGGCCAAGTCCAATCGTTGCAAAGTCGCGAGCCTGCCAAATTCTAGCCTTGTTTTTTAACCTTCGTTTATAAGGTATTATGTTGCTTATCAAAAGAAATGTATAATATTTTATCTTTTTCAGGCAATGTCGTGGTTAAATCAACTTTGTATTTTTTAGTTCATTCCACCAGCTTTACAACATAACTTCAAGAAAGGATTTCAGGAAGCTGTCTTGGAGGGCCCAAGTGGAAACAATTGGATTGAAGAAGTTATGGGGGGGCCTTGTGTTTCTCTAGAGGATGGAAGAAATTTGTTAAAGACCATACTTCGAATGATGGAGATTTCTTAGTATTTTACTACGGTGGTAATACTCATTTTCTTATCAAAATATTTGATATGACTGGATGCAAGAGAGGATGCATTCGATGTTGAATGCTCTGAGAAACAAAGTTCAGTAGAAAAAAATATGCCAACGTCTCCACTAGCCATTGCCACTTCATATAGATGAAAAACAAATGGTCTCCTAAGAAGTGTAAGCCCCTCTAGAACTATCTTCCATTTGATTGTGGAATATTTTTTCAGTGATTCTTTTGTTTTTTATTTAATTTTTTGCTTGGCAAACATGAAGAGCATGACACATGTACTTCAACCACATCACCGGTCACTGAGAAGCATAACAAAGGAACAATCCAAAAAGCCCAACCATTTCCACATTTCATCATGGTTATGAGGCGCCCATTAGTTTCTGCAACATTCATGGTGGTGAGTATTTCCTTACTTTTCCGATAAAAATTGCATATACTTGCCTTTCTATGTTATTTATTTACCAAAACAATTCAAGGATATAATTTTTTCTAAAAAACATTATTCAAGAATTATTTTAACAAGGTTTTTATCTGTTTTATAGGACATATATGTACACACATTCTTGTGTACATATAATAGGGTAATATCCTAGTGAATGTAATGCGTTATAAATATTAGCGTAAAATTCACAATTTAGTTTTTCACATTCTTTATTATTCACAGTTCAAATTATTTTGTTCTAACATGGTTAATGTATTATGTAGTCTTCGAATAATCTTCTTTTGTCCTAGGAAATTTACTATTGTATCATGAATCATTCCTCTCATCTTAGTTTCAGTAATGCTTGAAACCTTGGATGCCAATCAATTAGGGACATATTTATTAAGCTAGACGTGTTATTCCTTCAAGTTCAGACATGAAATTGTACATGTTGATTGTAAATATTTTATTCCTATGCATCTTTGGAGGTTGACTCTCTAAAATTACACAATGGAGGAAGTTTTGGTTCCATGGGTGGCTAAGACTTCAATTACCCAAGCATGCTTATTTATCATTGAATTCTATCATATAAATAAGGAAACAAACTTGTTGAGCATGTTAGCAAACATAGATATGGATAGTAGTTTGTTGGGTTCCCTTAGCTCTCCTTTTTTTTTTTGTTATTAGTCTTTTTAATCCGTTTTTGAAAAGCTTTCTTATTGAAGGGATATATCACTAACAAGCATGTTAAAAATAACACATGGAACTGTATCTTTTATGTAGCTATCTATTTATATATCCAAAACAACAATTTATATTTTCAGCAGTAAATATCTAGGGAAGGTGGCAAATAAGGTATCTTTTACATCATAGTAAAATGATGATGACAGAAAGTTACCCTTCTAAGAGTATACATGCCAGTTGTCCAAACCACAATAATGGAACAGATGAATATCATTAGTATAAAAAACTAAAAAATGTCTTAGATTCCCTTCAAGTTCCATATAATAGTCTATTAGTTCCCTTCAAATTGAAACTGGTTTTTGAGAAAATAAGTCAATGACAAGAAAGTTTGCTTAGAGATTATGGCACTAATGTGGTTTATCATTTGTTATAGTAGTACCATAAATTGTAACTGGAATAGAGGCTATGTGAATCATGTTCAACATGATTGCAACAAAGTGCTATGGGATAAAAGGTGTGCGCCTTGATCACCCAGACAAGCATGGAGTCAAACAGTGCCAATGAGAGTAGGAGATAGGGTGTCTCACTGTACCATCTCTCTTAGATAGGTTATTTTGTTTCCTTCAATTGTGTTTGTAAAAGAAAATGCATTTTAAGAGACTTTCCATAAAACTAAAGCTAATGCACAACTCATTAATGATAACCAAAAGGTCAAAGAAACAATTTAACTACCCTATTCAGACATTGACTTGGAATTTGTCTGCTTTCCAAACATTCTTGAATATAAGATAGGTATTTCAATGTATGTCAAGTTTTGTTTTAGTCACAAACCAATTCAAATGAAATCGTTCGTCCTAGATGAGGATTTTACGAGCTACCCACCCAATTCGTTCCATGAAATTTTTTAATGTACAATATCTTCTATCCTAATCAAGAGATGGAAAAAAGACCATCAGTTCTATAGGAGTATATTTTGAATAATAATCTTACAGTACAAACTATATTATGCAAACCATGAATCTGCTCTGAATGGTGACTCTAGAGGAGATACTGTGAACCCTAACTATTTCGACTGTGACGAAATATTTGCTATGACTTTTTATATCATGTCCTTTGTTGTGTCAACTTTTTGCTGTCCTCTGCTATTTGTCAATGTGAAAACTTGATTAACATATATTTGATTGGAGCTTGGCCTCTTGCTATTCAATATCACTATTCTCCTGGATTGGGTTGTTGGAGAATATGCTCATGAGAATGGAGGTTGGGGACGGTTTTAGGAACAAAGAGAAGAGTGATGTAATCTAAAGGGTAGTTTGAGCTTATTGGTAGAATTGGTTTATTTGGTATTATTCAATTACTATTATCACTATTTGATTGTTTTAAAAAATAATGTTCCGAAATGAAAATTCTAAGAAACATTGGTAAAATGTAAACTTACCAAAGATTAAACCTATGGTAATCACATGAACAAAAGTAGTGTGGATTCGGTGCGAATGCAGTTGGGAGAACTATTGAAGGCTTTCGTAAGTTTGTGAAGATGTTCCAAAAGGGAACTTCTGAGATCGATGAATGATTATATGCCAAAAAGAGTTTTGATTGGGTGGAAGAGTATGATGCTACCTCCATTAGAGGTATTGCAAACCTCACCAAGATCATGTTGGTATATGTCTTATGGTTACAGTAATCGTCAATTTGTCAATAGGCTCTTAAAGAGTCATATTAGGTTGGTTGTGAGGTGACCCAAGAAAGAGGATCCTTGTGGTTCATTGGAAATATGTTTGGCTTGCTAAGGTATTCAAGACATTGATTCAATGAGTATTCTCCTTATGATTTAAATGCCATCATTTACATTAGTGGAGAAAATAAAGGGCATTCTAATGTCATGGTGAAAACAATTGTCTTCAAAAGCATTCATCATTCTTGTTACTAGAATGCAAGATTTGTTACTGTTAAGCAAACATGAAAGCCACCATTCAGTATTAATTTCCTTTACTCCAAAAGAAAGGAAAACCAACATCCAATATAGTATCAATTTATGTGTACTTACATGAAGGAATAGTCTTGTTACAATGTTATAAAAGGTAATTAAGCAATCTATGATATTTGTGCATGTGTGTGGAGGAATTATATTGCATGTATAACAATTAAGAAAAGGAAAATTTATTGTATTTCTAGGAATGCTATTCAAGGTAATCAATAAATGTTTGTTTTGGAAAAGTACACCATAGTATGGTGGACTATGTTATATCTAGTACTCTAGCTCTATTGTTTTGGGAAAGTACACCATAGAAGGTAATTAAGCAATCTATGGTATTTATGCAGGTGTGTGGAGGAATTATCTTGCATGTATAGCAATTAAGAAAATGAAAAATACTTGCATTTCTAGGACTGCTATTGAAGGTAATCAATAAATGTTTGTTTTGGGAAAGTACACCATAGTATGGTGGACTAAGCTATATCCAGTACTCGGGTTCTATATCCACACCCTACTTTTACAAAGGAACGGTTGGTAAGGTTAAACCCAACAGGGCGAATGTCCATGTGGACCCTGTTACTATAAATCTTCAACTGTCCATCTGTGGCAACAAACAATGGATATAGCTGCGGAGTACCTTATAACATAGTACACCAAGTTATTCCAAAATTTCATTATTCTCCAATTTGTTTCCCTTTTTTGTTTATTCTTATTTACTATCCTATTTTCTATAACAAGTTTGGCGTTAAGTTGTTTATCTTTGTGCATGTCCAGATTATTCCACAGAAATTCTTAGTTTTGAAGGTATTGACAAAGGACCAGAATATCACACTCCAAGTTCCCAAAGAGAAAAATTCATGGGCTGCAACGATGACATAGACAAGGGCAGTTACTAGAATTAGCAGTGGGTGGAAAAATTCATGATGGATAATGGTTTGAAGGAAGGTGATGCATGCATGTTTGCTGCTCTCTAAGGCGAGGAATGACACTTTCAACATACTCATTTTTAGGGTTTGAAATGGAGCAGAAAGGCAGAGAAGCACCTCACCTACCATTCAAAAGTTTATCAAACCAAGCTAAATCATTTGGCTAGCTGACCAAGTAATGTGATACTTTATTCTATTTGTTTACTTAAATCGATATTGAGCTCTTGTATGAACTCCTATAACTTTGAATACTTGTGTTTACTAAGAGATGAGGCCCATTAGTGCTTTATAGTGAGATTAAATATGGTTTGTTGGCTTGAACATGGGCATTTCTTTTTTTAGAGGAATGTAGTGTGGCTTTTATGACTTTGGAAGACTTTACCAAGAGATGAGGCCCATTGGTGCTCTATGTTGAGGTTAAATATGGTTGTTGGCTTTAATATCGGTATTTGTTTCCGTAAGGAATGTAGTGTTTGTTTGCTGAAAATATAAAACCACAGTACTTTCAATCTCTCTCTCACTCAAGTCCAATATTATGTCTCATTTTCTTACATACATATGGTCTATTCTCTCTCTCTCTCCACCATTACGGAATTTCGATAAAAGATATTCCATAATGAAATGTTGAAAGTCAACAGATGCTTTTGCGGAAGAATTTCTTCTATTTCCTCGGGTAAAACACAATTTCCGAGCATTTTTAGGATCTCGAATTTTGGGATATAACCCCTTCATCCTATCTGTAAACCATAGGAGAAACAACGAAAATTCAAATTCATATTTGAAAAAAACAGCATTTTAAGATAGCATGGAGACTATCTAATATTCGAGAATGTTTAAAAAATCAAAATTTTTTAAAAAAAAGGGGAAATAATGGATGAAATGTACATGAGTTAGAATAAGAAATCAAGAAAAATGTCATTCATTGTATGATTGTCACTGGAAGCTTTCTAAGATGTATCAAAGTACAAAAAATGATGCATGTGTTATTCTTCGTTTGCAGGATCGTCGCTTTGCTCAACAAAAGATCAGCTATCTTTTTAGGGGCCTTATCATCCTCATTAGCATCTTCTCTCTCTAAACTGCACAGTGTACATGAACACTCTGAATATATTAGTGCACATGAACACCATGAATATATTAGGTTAATGTTAAGGAAAAAGATGTTCTTAAAAGTCAAAATTCGCATACCTTATGTATAAGCTCGACTGTAGTGAGCACATCCCATAACCCGGCTAACAAATGGCTCTGCAATGAAGTGTTGTTCTTTCAAAAACTTGTCTCCAAGCATGCAGGCTATATTGATTCCTCATGCTATGTTGATTCCTGGTAGACGAGCAAGAACATGAGAGAGACTAGAGAGAGAAGTATGTATGCTATATTGAATGCCGGTAGATGAGCATAGATGAGCATGTATATGAGAGAGAGAGGACAACGATTTTGCCTTCAAACAATTAGAAGCAAAAAATCTAAAGGAATAGACATAAAATATCACCAAATAAGTGTGTTAAGCCAGTTGTTGGGGGAGTTCCAGCTTTTGGTAAACAAATTATTTCAGATTGAATAATTAAGTTATGATCCTCTGTTACAATAATATGCTTTCCATTAATGATTCAAATAGATCTACATTATGCTTTCTATTAATGCTGCCAAAAAAAAAAGATATGAATTTCTAGTACAAAATTCCTCTGCGTAATGGAGAGAACAATTCAAATAGTTCTACATTATGCTGCATACTATAAAATACAAGTAGAATCCCCAAAATTCACACAATGTGTGAAGAAATCAATCATGTGGATCTACCCAAACTAAAAGAACAGTTGCAGTACAGAATGAACCTTATCTCGATTCAGGCATATATATGAAAACCATAGATTTCTCTATCACAAAAATGAACATATAGAATTTGGGGAGAGTCATAATCATGATGCCAACCCCATTAACCTAATAGTTCAAACTAGAGCTTAGTTTTGCACATGAAGTCTCAGGTGTGAATACCACCTCATAAGGGGAGCCAAGGTCAGCTTTTGGCTTGACTGTTAACTGAGCACCTCAATCCTTTCCTCTCGATTTCCCCTTCCCATTCGGCTTGCTAGGAACCCATTAGCTTCCATTGAAGAGTTGTTTCCAACCTCGGGTGGGTCGAGATCTTGGAACTCGGACCTCTGTAAACCTTTGTGGGATAATGAATTCTCGACCTTTCTAGACCTCTCTAACATTCTTTCATCCTGCCATCTTCCCTCTCATGGTGAAGACCAGATCATCTGGGAACCCAGCCCCTCGGGAATGTTCTTTGTTGCCTCCCTCTTCCTCAAACTTTCCGTTACCCCTCTCGGGATTGTGATCAGCCATCCATATTGTCTGCAAAGCCTGGAATTCTTTCTTACCTCCGAGAATCCAGGTCTTTTCCTGATTGCTATGTGGGGTAGAATATTAACGGTAGAGCAACTCCAAAAGAGAGAAATCCAAATTCCAAACAGGTGTATGATGTGCTTGTCCCAAGAAGAGACCAATGCACATCTATTCTTACATTGCCCCTTGGTGGGTAAAATCTGGCAGGACACCCTCCAATTATTTGGGTGGTTTTGGGTCACCCCTGAGTCAGTCACCCAACTATTCTAGCTCTCGGCCTTCTTGCCTTGACCCAAATCTAGGTCCATCCTTTGGAAAGTAGCAACTGTGGCCACCCTCTGGGCCATTTGGAATGAGCGCAATACCAAAATCTTCTAAGGGCTTTATGCCCCAATCCACAAAAAGCAGGAAACCATAGGGGCAATGGTTATCTTTTGGGCTACCAACCATAGCCGGTTGAAACACCTTTCGACCTTAGATTTCATTGTTAATTGAGTCAACGTCCTTCAACACCAGCCTCCTAAGATACGTCGCTCTACTCTATAGAGGCCACCCGAAGAGGGCAGAATCAAACTCAATTTCGATGAGTCCTCTTTAGGCAACCCAAGATCGATAGGAATTGGAGGCCCTTTTAGAAACCAAGATGGGAATACACTCCTCTCCTACTCCTCCATCGGCGTCACGGATTCCACGGAGGGCGAAGCATGGGCCCTCTTAGAAGGCCTCAGGCTCTACAACCACTCTTGGGGTCCTTTCCTTTCCATAGAAGGGGACTCCAAGAATGGCATTGTTAGGGCTTCCCACCAATCCCCCATCCCCCCCCCCCCAAACCCTTTTGGAGACTTTAGCAAATCTTTGACGACAAATCACAATCTTTTCAGGCATATGCAGGTCTCTTGGACTCATATATGGAGGGAGGACAACTAGGTGGCGGATACCCTAGCTAGATAGGGAGCCACCTTGCAGTAGCATTTCAACCAACTTTACCTATTACATTTTCTATTTTTTAGCAGAAAATTTACTTTCTTGTCTTCAAAAATAATTTTTACTTTCTTGTTATAGTTGTAGGGTGTTGCAAGTGTTTTATCTTTTTGTAACCTTTCTCAATGATTGTTTTGCCCCTCGGAAAAATGTAAATTTTCCGTCTTTCAATGCAATGTTAACATTATAAAAAAAGGATTCACAAAAGGAGAGGAAAGATAGAAAAAAGAAACTTATCAATAAGTTTCCCATTTTGCATGGATTCTTCACCCTAGGCTCTGTGCCTCTGTTAGACATGGCAGTATGGATTCAACTGGATTCTTCTTTCCAAGGAATCCTAAAGAGAATTTTCTCGAGACACGTGGAGATGTGAAACCTACCGTGTTTGGATTCTGATCATAATGTTTCGAGTTCTTCTACTAAAAGAATTAGGTAATATAATATATATTTGAATATTTATTCATTTTAATATTAAAAATTTTGTTATTTAAACCATAAACATCGATAGGGGTAGTATCTAAACGTCAAGTTCATAAAATCATAATATCTCCCTACCTATACTACTGCCAAATGCTGGGGGATTCCTCACTATAACTTTGTTGATTCTTGTTTTTTTGAAATTGTACACTGATTCTTGGATTCACCCATACCCACGTGTATGCAACATAGGAAGGTTCCCTTTCAAAAGCACTTGGATTACATCTGCTGATTTTCTTTAACAAATAGGAGAGAATTACACCTAAATATATTAAAACTGAAAAGGACATATATATCTTGTTTCTAAGCAATGGACCCATAGTAAAAGAATGATAATTAAATGTACCCACATAGTAAAACAACTACAGTTCAATGTTGCTTTGCACATCTCACAAATGGAAGGTCCTTCAATTTTATTTTAGAGAGAAAATAGAGAATCTAGCCAGGGGTTTTATATAAAACTATAATTAATATTTTTGTGTGGAAAGTGTAGATGCAGCATGTAGGAAACCGACATGACACACAACAGAACACACTAGATCTACAAAGCATCCAGATAATAAACAAATTGACAATTTTCTTATGAAATTCTAAAACAACCCAGAGAAATGTCCTATATTTGCTAAAAAACCAGTTCCGTTAGATAAAAAAATAGCATCACGTGACATAAAGAAAAGGAAAGTTTCTTGACAAGCCAACAAAAAAACTGTCATCTTAAAAGACTCAATAAAACCTGGAAGCAGACTAACTTCATATAACACTACTGAGGTAAATAACTACCTGGTATGGTAGAGGAGTAGGGGAAAGGGAAGAGGGGTTCTGCAAATAAAGAGGGGAGCTTTGATGGCATTGTGGAGAAGGAAGAAATTGTAATCTTGATTGTGACTCAAAAGTGTTATGGAAAACCTTGGAGAAAAGGAAATGCTAAAATCTTGAAGACGTAATCACCAGACTGTTTCCTTTGAGTGGACAATAGTAAAGGAAAAGTCAAATGGCAATGAACTCCGAGGAAATAGCATGAGCCCAAAATGAGCCCATGAAGGTAAATGACATGTTAAAATCATAAAGGGTTGATGAACAGGGGCATGAATGCCTAGATGAAGGATCAATAGGCATTTTATTGTTGGATATGTCAGCAGTAAGTAAATGTTTCCAAGGTAAGCTAAAGGCAGATTACAGAAGTTCATACCGCCTTAATTTATTGTCGCATGTTTCTTTAACTCAGTCGCACAAAACTTCCTCCTCCTAATAATGAATAAATAGAAAATGCAAAGTAAAAGATCAACCCTTTTTAGTCTATGCCTGTGAGACAGTTGCTAATTTTAGGAGAGCTCCCTCTCTAAAAGTATCTTGACAAACTATCAAAATCAAAATCTTTGGCCATCCCCAAACTTGAATCTCAGGTTACACCATCAATCCTACAAACAAAATTTAAACTTTGCATTTACCATGCTGCATCTTTGTTTCTTGATGACTTTTGCTGCCACAATCTTTTTTGATTCACCAAGTCCGTTCCTCTAGGCAATTTAATAAGGGACACACTTTCAAGCATGAATGTACCCATGTATGTGCACAAGTGTGTGCGTTTGGCCAGTTGCATGTGTAAGTAAACCATTTCTGTATTGGAACATTGGATTAGCTAAATTTTAGATGTAATTTTTTTTTCCAGAATTTGTTGACAATTTCAGATATACATGTACATCTCTCTTTTTTAAGTGTGTACACACATGTTTGCAGATAAAATCGTCATTAGAAGGGACAAAGAACACTTGAGACCACACAAGATAATGATAATTTTTTGGGGTTTTCCAACACCTGAAATCAACAGTAAACTAAAATCCTAGATATGAAACTAGGATTATAGTCTATAAATTCTAACAAATGAGATATGACTTTATATTCAGAAGTTCTAGATGTTAAAGGCATAAAAACCACTCAAATGTGTGTACCCAGTGTTTTGAGATTTTATGAAGATCATGGACAATCACAAAGTTACATAAAATATATTCTTAGATGTTAAAGGCGTAAAAGCCACTCAAATGTGTGTACCCGGAGTTTTGAAATTTATGAGAAACATGAAATTACACAAAGGATAATTTTTATTGTAATTTTCTTTTGGAGAAAACTTTCCGCAAAACTTCAGGTGCTCAGATTTTTAAACTTCACACATTCACCAAATATAATATTTCCAAACTTCCCACATTCACCAAATATAATGTTTGATGTGCGAGAGTTAGACTCCATTTCAGTTGAGATCTCAAGCACCAAGATGACTCAACAAAAGAAAATACATGAAGATTGTATTTTCAGATGTAATTATTCAAGAAACCATGCCTTATGAGGCAGAGATTATGTTTCATGTGCCAGAGAGACCGCACTGCAGTCGAGTTTCAGAGCACCAAGATAACCCAACAAAAGAAAAATACATCAAAGAGCCTATCACATTTTCAGATGCAATTATTGGAGAACCACGCCTTGGTGGCAGATGGAGTGAGGGAGGGTGGGGATAGAAGAGAGAGATGGGTACAAAGTGCCAAGGAACATCACGAACACTCCTTTTTTTTGAAACTTTATCGCTAAGCATATCCATTAAAAAAATGTGAAAATAATACATACAAGCTGACATATGTAATTTTAACTGCATGGGATTCAGTGAATTACCACCATCCTACAACCCAATCATATAAATTGTTCCTCATTGAAAATATTCAATAAAGGCCCTGCAAATCTCAACTTCCTACATCTATTCAAATCAATTTAGATTCTCCCTTTCCATGTCCCCTACTTTGTAAAATTTAAGAATAAAATAGTATAGAGACATTCGTGAACTAGCACCCAGGCAGCTAGTCTATCCACTACACCATTAAACTATTAATGTTAAATATAGGTAAATTATATTATATATCTACTCTATAGAGTTTTTGTGGTGTATCACTAGAGGCCCTTCCTATCTTGGATGATCTACCTCTCTAGAAGCTAATCTTTTCGGTAATTCTTAACCAGTTGAATGCACGTAGTTTGCATGTATTAAATGCATTAAACCAATGATTTAAAAATCGGCGAGTCGAATCGGACTCGCCCTGTTCGAGTCGGGAATCGGCACAGCCCGTGCCGGTTCTAGCACAAAGCCGGAAACCGCCCTGTTTTAGAGTAGAACCGTCGGTTCCCACCCGGTTCTGTCCGATTTTCTAGCCTCAAAAGCACCTTCACATGTGTGTACGCGTCACGCACCACTCCTACACGTGTGTACGTGTGACACGAGCGGTACACACACTCCCACATGTGCAACACCCACTCCCACAAGTGCCATACGTGCGACACGTGCATCAAAAACACCTTTACACGTATGTATGCGTCACACGCGCGACACACACCACTCCCACATGTGCCACACGTGCGACACGCACATGCACGCGTGCATGTGCATGGATGCCCTAGTGTTTTCACACTTATATTTATCTTCCAATTATATAGTTATTTATATAGCATATTTGAATACTCATCCTTGGATGTGGGATAATTCCCAAACATCATTAAATGAAAACAAAATATAAATATTGGCTACTAATAGGCAATTTTAAACACATATGCTGACGAGGAATGATGGTTATTGCTAATGTTATTTACTTTGACTTCTCAAATTCGAATCTCCCCTTGGGCGATACAGTAGTTTATCCCTTCTTGAGTTAATTTTTGTTCCCCCTTAGGCATATAATAAATTAAAGTGTTATTTCTAAAATTTATACATATTTTAGTAATATTTACATTGATAACCAAATATTTTATTTTATTTATTAATTTTTATATTATAAATCATGTAATGTACTGTTTTTCTTACAGTTGTCAATAATACATTTTAAATTAGATAATATTATAAAATATTTTTAATTTGTGATTATTTGTCTAATAAAATAATTATAAAATGTAAACTAATAATTATAATTTCAGTATATAATATTACAATTAGTTAGGTTGTAATAATTTTGGATTATAGTTAGTTAAGCTGTAATAATTTGGGTTTTTATCCAAAACGAGATTTTAATGGCCATTTTTTCATCGATTTAGTCTACTCTTTATTATAGTCCATGTATAATTATATATTTTATCCATGATAATTCTATGATTTTTCTTTTATGTGATACAAATTTAATGCTTAAGTTTATATAGGGAAAGAACATCTCAATATTCACAAATTGATGAAAAAAATGAAAGTCAATAATGTAGTACCATCATTTCTTATTTGGATTCCTAAAAAACAACATTTATAATGAATTTTAATAATTTTTTAGGATTTTTTTGAAGCTTTAATCCGACCGATTCAGCCGATGCCCGATCCCGATCTCCGATTCATGATCCGGATCGGTTTTTGAGGTGATTGATCCGGGTCATCGATCCGCTTTTTAAACCATTGCTTGAAGTTAATTTCAATTTAAAATAAAAGAATAGTGAGTATAGATAGAATCAATGTTTAAAAAATTGGTGACTCGAACTGGAATCGAGCGATCCGAATCAGATATCAACTGGACCGTTCCAAATCCGGCCATAAAACGGGATTCGCTATTTTTCCACACGTCACCGATTCACTACAGTAAACAATAAATTTCTTTTGCAAGGGTACTTGTGAAATTTTTTCACCACCCCACACCAATTCGCTGGAGTAAACAATAAACGTGTTTTGAATTTTTTTTGCAAGGGTTTACTGAATTTTTTTTTGCAAGGGTACTTGTGAAAGTTTTTTCACCATACCACACCGATTCGCTAGAGTAAACAATAAATGTGTTTTGAATTTCTTTTGCAAGGGCATTTTCACTCGCTAGAGTAAACAATAAATGTGTTTTGAATTATTATTTTTTTGCAAGGGTGGCATTTAATAAATGTGTTTTGCAAGGGTGGCATTTAATAAATGTGTTTTGAATTATTTTTTTTTTGCAAGGGTGGCATTTGTGAATTTGTTTTTATTTTTTTTGGCAAGGGTGGCATTTGTGAATTTGTTTTTTGCAAGGGTGGCATTTGTGAGCATTTGTGAAAACAATTCCACAGCGGGCCATCTCTTCAACTTCTCACACTGATACCGATCCCAAGCCTTTTATAGAGATGAGTTCTCTCTAAAAGTATCGATGTAGGACAATTCCCTCTAATTTCACTTTATATGAATAATTATTATTTTAATTTTATAATATAGAAGTGTTTTTTAATATTTTAAATTATTTTGATAATTATACAGACATCCAGACAGGAAAACAATGTTTCAATATTCACCTATTTTTATAAAGTAATGAAATTATATAACGCACCACTCTTATTTTTTTTTAGAAACTAAAAAAACACTATTTTAAAAGATTTATAGTGATTTTTTGAAAAAAATTAGGGGCAAAAATTGCAGATTCGGCCGATTCTCCAATCCGATCTGCCGATCCGATACGGGTATAGGCGTGATCGATTCATGTTACCGATCTGCTTTTTTAAACACTAGATAGAACTCAGTATAGTTATAAAAAAATAACAAAAATTAAAATTTCAAAGCTGTAAAATATGACTATGTAAAGCAATTTCTTAAAAAAATAAATCAGTGATTTTTATTTAAATATAGATCCTAGCTAACTCTAAAGTTGCTTAGACATCTAGGAAAAGAAATAGAATCACATTTAATAATAAATAATAAAATATACAAATTAAGGAATAACAGAAAATATGCACAACAAACAATTCAAAATAAACACAATATAATACTATTAAAAAATCACTTAAAATTAATATACATATTTAGTCTCTTCCAATGCCCAAACATATTTTCTCATTCAATATAATCACCAATCGTTCTAATTTGCTAAACAAACTTTTCTCCAACTTTTATGTGGTTCATTAATTTTTGCCTCACAAATTAGTTAGAAGTTATATAAAGAGATGCGTGAAAGATTTATAGCATCAAAAAAATAAAAAATACAAAAAACAACTTAGTACAATAGAAGTATGTTATTCCAAAATCTATCGGGGGATGATTTCTTGCACCCGTTGTATAGTAGTATAATGCAACTATATTAAAAAACCATGTTAGAGACATTTGTTTGACACAAATTTTTAAATGTACACTCTTTTCATTCTAAAGAACAATCACAACTTTTTTTTTTTTTGAAAAAATGCTCTAGAAAGTTTTCATTCTAGCCCAATTAATATAAGCTGTCCATTTTATTGAGATGGTTAGATATAGGCCTCATAAGGAGTTTTTTATTCCCAAAATTTTTATATAGCGTTATCATCATTAGATTAATAATACTAAAAAATAAAAAAATAATTTTGAATTTGTTAAGGCCTAGATCTTGAAATTCACCAAATGGATGGTCAAGATTCCTTGTTGGATGGGTACTAATTTTGACCATATCTAAAGTGCAAATTGAGATTTTTTCTTTATAGGATTGATTATGGGGATGAATAGAATATGTATGCAAAATTTGGAGTCATACAAAGACCAAAAATATAGTTTTCTAGAGTTGTGGTTGCATTATACTGCTATACAACCATTGTATTAGATCGTTTCCCAAATCTATCATATTAAAAGCATGTGATTCCATATCAAGAGTCAAAATAGAAAAGATTTGGCAAGTCTATGTAGACACCCCACTTGGAATTTCGATTGAAACACTTCCCAAGAAGCCGTAGTTCTAAGCTTTGCAAACTACACTATACTACTGAGCCATAGTACACCCTACCATAATCCATAGTCTCTAGAAAGCCATTAAATTAGCCTCAAACTGGTCAAAATTATCAGCATGCATCAAAAAGTGCCAGAAAGTTAGTCCCAAGAAGTATTGAAACCGGACTAGTTAACCATTATTGGATTCGGTGACCTTCACTGGACCAGCAAGGGTTGATCTAGGCCCACGACCCGGAGCTTGTCACGCAACAGATGCATCATGAGTCGTGGGACTGTTCCGGGCCCTAAAAAAACTCCAAATTTTTCTGGAAGCTTCTGGAAGCCTAAAAAGGCTGTTTGATCACGTTGGAGAAGCTTAGACTTGGCAATTTTGGACGGATTTTCCCTAAAAAAATATTACGAAAAATAGAGCTCAAGGAATTAATACTTGAAAGATTCCATACACCCAAGTTTATATAAAACTTCCTAACCCCCATAGAATATCAACCTAAAACTGTTAAAAAATCATAGAAAATCTCTAGAAAGCTGTAGAAAATCCCTAGAAAGTTAAGAAAATAGTCCAAATCCCTAAAAAAATAGTAAGAAAAATTCCTACACCAAAAATCTTAGGAAATTCCTAGAAAATCCCAAAATATTCTCTTAGGCTAGGAAACCGTATATCTAGAAAAACTCTAGGAAATCCTAGGCTAGAACCATAGTCTAAATCATCTCAATTTTCTTTACAAAAGTTCTCCAAAAAATCCCTAAATTCAAAACCCTAGGAATAAGATCTCTTAGGCTCATCAAATCCCTTTTGTGTCCACTCTTCAAGGCAAAAGAGAAGGCACAAGGGTGTAACCAACCTGTCGTCCTGATATAAGCCCCAAGTCCAGGTTTTAGATTTTCGATTTAGTATTTCTCCTTTTCCTTTATTTCATTATCTAATGGACCCGGTTTCTAAACGGCCAAGCCCACATATGTAGAAATGTGGGCCTATTAATAAATCTATTTTTGAGATAATTTTTAAGGACACATAATCTCTAATATGGAGATAATGAATATGAAAAAATAAGTAAATTTTAAAAATTAGAAATAATAATTCTAGTAAGAAAACATTTGGATCATTAGTTTCCATTATTTTAGATAGAATACCTACTTGCAGCCATCTTTAAGATGGATGCCTTATACTTTTTGGACCGCATATGTAGTCATGCGATCCAGCCCGCATGAAACAATTTTCTTTATCTAATTTGTTGTTTTAGTTTAGAGCAATGATCCAATGCAACGGTTGTATCATATTATAATGCAACGACACTTATAGAAAACCATGTTTGTGGTATTTGTATGACCTCAAATTTTGCACACACATTCTATTCATCTCAATAATCAATCCCCCTAAAAAAAACGTTCAATTTGAACCTTAGATATAGTCAAATTGAGTCCCTTCCAAAAACGAATCTAGACCATTCATTTTGTGAATTTCAAGATCTTAGCCTTTATAAACTCAAAATCATTTTTTTAACATTGTTCATCTAATGATAATAAAGCCATCCAAAAACTTTGGAAATGAAAAAAATTCTTTTAAGGTCTAGATCTAAGCATCTCACCAAAATGAATGGCCTATGTTAATTGGACTAAACAAATACTTTCTAGGCTGTGTTTTCAATTTTTATTTTTTTTATGATTGTTCATTAGAAAGAAAAAAGTGTATATTTCAAAATTTGGATCAAATAAATGGCCATAAGATGGTTTTTTAAGAATATTGCATCATATTACTATACAACGGTTGCATGAAATCATTGCCTTTTAGTTTATTTTTAAGTTTAATTAGATCTAATGTTTAAGATCAATTAGGCACGAAAACTCAGCTAGTGCTGCCGGCGATTCTAAATGAGGCCAGATCTTGAACTTGTTTTAGACTTGTAATTTGACGGAGCGCCACTGTCACTAGCAATCTAAAAAAAAAGCTTTGTTCATCCAAGGTGATCTCATCCATGGTCAGATTGATTCTATCAAGACTTCCCTGAATTTTTCTTGTCTTATGTTTTTAAAATAATAATAATAATACAATAATAATAATAATAATAATACAATAATAAATAAAATAAAATCCGAAAAGTACCTGAGGCATCCTGGATCCGACCCGAAGGCCAGAGCCTTTAGTAACTCGAATGAAGTAGCTAGGGTTGTGTGTGACTCGGTTCGCGTCGCTAGTTATAAAGGAGCACCAAAAAAAATTGCGGCAACCTTTACCCTTTGGCCTTATTTTTCTGAGTTTCGTATTCTCTAAAACTTTATGACCTAGGTTTCACAAATGGAAAAATAAAAAAAAGGATTATTAGTTTTCTTGCATCTTAAATCTACTTGTCATCTCCCTTGTTCTCCACACCGTTGCACCCACACACAAGTGCCTATTTTCCACACATATCTACCGATAAAAACTAGGACGAAATTCTTCAAACCTTTTTGTGTGGTGTTTTGCTTAGCCAAATTGTAATTAGGTTTGTTTGTAATTTGTTTGGTCTGTTTAAGTTAGGTCTATGCCTTTAGGTCTAGCACAGTATAAGAGTCATGGCTCAAGACCAAATCAAGAAGCGGTCATAGGTCTAGGATACTAGGCCAATCTCAGGGGCATCACCAAGGTGCTTCCTTAACCCATAGTGCCCATGTGGGGGCATCCAATCACAACTAGTTACCCAAGTCTCCGGGTTGGTAACCTTACGCTCATCGTTTAAGAACTATGGACCACCAAGTCCTTAGGATCCATGGCACCTTGAAAACCAAGGGGTATTAGGCAAGGGGCAACCCTTAAAGACCTAGGGATCAGGCTTAAGTGAAGTCGACATGGTTAAGGCAAGTTAAACATAAAAAACCTTGAAACACTTAGGAGTCGACCCAAACTTAGTTAACCTCGATGCCCAATCACCCTAGCATCATCCTAGCCCTAATAATAGTAGGTCAAGGACTAACCGAGCCAGGGCTCTCATAAGGCTAGCCACCATAGAAACTTAGAGGTTCCAAATTTTCATATAGTAATAAAATAAAATTAAAAAACCATGTTAGACCTATTTATTTGATCCCAATTTCTATTTTTCATTCTAATGAACGATTACAAAAAGCAAAATTTGAAAACATATTCTAGAAAGTACTTTTTGTTTTTAGCCCAATTAATGTAGGCCACTCATTTTAATGAGACGCTTAGATCTAGGCCTTAGAAATTGATATTATTTTTACATAGCTTTATAATCATTAGAACAATAGTGTTAAAACAAAAATAGAAAATTTTATTTTGAATTTGTAAAGGCATGGATCATGAAATTCACAAAAAGCCCTAAAAAGTTATCCAGAAAATCTTTTGAAAAGAATATGTTTGGGCACTTTTTCTTTCTTTCTTTTTCTTTTTTTTTTGTTTGCATATTTTTTTTTAAAAAATTTATTTTTTTATTTGATTAAATGTCAAATACACAAATACATATAATACAAAACACAACAAACATACTAAACTAATTCAACACCCAACCATTCTAAATAAAAAAGCACAAAGATACTTCAAAACATAAAAAGAAAAAGTATGTTTTTGTTTAGAAATTTAAATTAATATGCCTCGAAAGAGATTATTCGAGAAGTTTCCACTGGCATTTTATTCAAGCATTCATCCTTCTCAATGGCCTTTGCACTCCCACCACATCACATGGATTTGAAATTAGGTTTTGCAACCACCCCCGAGAGGAACTATCAAACTCAATTTTGATGGTTTCTCAACGGGCAACCCAAGACCAACTGGGGCTGGGGGAGTATTATGAGATCATGAAAGGAATATTATACGCTGAATCCCTTGGCTATGCTGATTCACAACATGCTAAAGCAATGACACTGCTGATAGAGCTCAAGCTTTTTAATCCCTCTTGGGGATCCCACTTGATAGTTGAGGGACACATACAACATTATATCTTGGGCATCCGGAAAGTCTATACCACCCTGGTACATAGTTTCGATCTTTGATGAGATTGAATTCATTTACAGGGATATCAACGTCTCATGGAGGCATATATTCAAGACGTCCAACGTGCTCGTAGATCTCATGGCAAATGACGGAGCCGACCTCACAAATAGTCTTGAACTCCCTCTAAGCTAGTTGATGAGCCTTTCTCTCCTTTTTGTTCACTACTCACATACATGTTGTAAATAGGGTGGTATATAATGCCTCTCACCGTTTTTGCTGAGTCAACTCATTGTTGTCACAGTATTGGACTCTTTTTTGGCTTTTTTGTAAAGAGATTACCTTGCCCATTAGGGTAGTTTGTATAAGGGTGAGGCCCTAAATAATCAAATCAAAACGCACTTCAAAAATTCACTAGAAGAGGTTACCTCGGTGCTGAAAAAGCCCTCAATTTGATCATCTCGACCTCAATATGTATAGACACGAGAAAAACTAGATTTCAAGTATTGGAAATAGTGCAACTTGCTAGACCTTCAATTTTCAAGATTTTTAAGTTTTTATAGAACGGCTTGATCATTTGAATATTTAAATTTGTATAGTTAGAGATCAAAATAAATTTTCAAACCATAAAAAATATTTTTGAGATTGAAACAACATATTTCGGTATCATTTAAAGATACGTCTTACTTTGCAAACCACACCCGTATCTGAATGTCATTTTTTAGACCTAGTTTCTATGCGGCCAAGCCAACATTTGTAGAGATGCGAGCCTCTTAATAAATCTATTTTTGAGATGGATTTTAAGACTTAAGGGTCGTTTGGATACCTGGAAATATATTGTTTGTAAAATATATTACTAGCGTAAGACATTGCTGCGTAGTATATTACATGCAAATGGATTGTTATTGTTTGGGTAGTATTTAGATGCAACCTAGGAAATACATTGCCACTGTTTGGCTATGTCTGGAATAAATATGGGGAATGTATTACCAGCACTTGCCTATAAACTATTATTTCTTTCTTTTTTTTCACAAAATTCCACTGAAATATAGAATTAAAGTCATCATCCCACCATTCCAAAAATATTTTCTAATAATAATATCATCAACATTCAAAAAGATTTTCTAATAATAGCTAGTATCATTCTAAAGTTGTCATGACACCATTACCTACTTATTTTGCATGCCTTTGGCACTTACATGGAATCACATGTCTTCTAACATGATTAAACTTTGGTTTCAACATGATAAGTCATTGGAATAATGTGATTGGAATAACATGATTTTATTGTGATAACACTTTTTTTTTTTTTATAGAAGTCTTTCAAATGTCTCTCTCTATAATTTCAAATAAACAATAAATTTACGATACTAAATTCAAATCTTTATGGTACAAGTTAAAAATGGGAAGAAGTGTGATTAGTAAACTAGGAAATTTAGTAATTGCAGTAGAAAATTTTGAAGTATTGGAGGAGACTAAAGACGTATCTTATTTCAATTGAGCTTTTACTAATCTCTTATTAGGATTATGTTGTGTGACATTTTTTATTATGATTTTGTTGTGTAATTTCTCATTGATTAGCTATTATTACTTTTATTATTTTTGATTCTATATGAGAGCAGCTCTCTTCGGATGAGGGCTACAACCCCAAGTGGGGTTAGAGGGATGTAGAAATGGATGTGTGCAACATGTGCAAAATGGACTTTAGAGAGAGAAAATAGAAATGGATGTGCACATGAGACTGGGAGAATCATGGGAGAATGGATGGGCACATGAGATAGGGAGAATGGCGGGAGATAGAGGATTGTTTTTGGGTAAGAGACGCGCGTAGTCAGATTACCCATTAAGCGTGTATAATTTATTTCAATTTTCTCACGGTTGAAGTTTACCCAAACATGGTAAATCTCATATTTCCTTGTAATATGTTTCCCTATAATAGATTTTCTGCAACGAAACGGCTCCTTAATTTTTAAAGACATGTAATCTCTAACATGAAGATCATGAATATGAAAAACTAAATAAAATTTTAAAAATAAAAATAATAATTTTAGCAAGAAAACATTTGGACCATTAGTTTCCATTGTTTTTAGATGGAACACCGGCTTGCGTTCAACCTTAAGATAGATGCAACTTTAAGATGGATGCTTTATACTTTCTAGACCGCATATGTAGAAATGCGATCTAGCAGCCCTTATGAAACAATGTTTTTTTGGTTATTCTATAGTCATTTTACATGGAGAAATCGAATCTTATGAGGTAGAGTTTGAGTAAAGGTTGAGATGGGGGATTTTTTGGAAAAATTGGGGTTACCATTGTGCCCTACTTTTTGGTAGTTTAGTCACCATATTTTACTAGGTGAAGTATTGATTTGTGGGAAAATATATTTTTAACTTCTATATCTCATGATACCTTAGAATCTCATGATACCTTAAAATTAAAAATGTTGCTTGTAAGCAAAAGGTTTCCATTTTTTCTATCTTATATCCCCTTGGATCTTTTTGACCATATATTTTTTACCTAAAAAAATATTAAAATGACACTCTAAAATTTAATCCCCCATTACTTTTGCTCTCTCTTTCTCCTCTTTTTCTCTAAAAATTATCTCTATTTAGAACTCGCCATACTTAGTTTGTTGAGATTGGATGGAGCAGAGGACGAGCATAGAACAGTTTCCATTTTCCCATAGGGATGGGACCAGAGAGAGAATTACCACCAAGAAAAAGAGATTGCCGAGAGGAAAGCTTCACCATTTCTGAAGAGATTTGGCCCACAAGACCAGAAGCAGGAAGTTCTGGAGAGAGAAGTTGGAGGTTGCGGTCACGACCTAGAGAGAAATTGGTTTTGAAAGATGGGTTTTCACATGAGAGAGAAAAGCCATAAAGCCCCATTTGAGCGCACGCCATTGACACAAGGGGGAGGAGAAGTTCAATGTGGAAAGAAGGGGGTGCTGGTTTTGACCTTGGAGAGTTGACTTGACTCTCTGTAAAAGGAGAGTGACATCAGAGTTTTGAGAGTTTGCTGTGAGCAGTAGTACTGAGAAGTAGAGAGAGAAGAGGAGACAACGAGGTAAGGAGACAAAGGGAGTTGCAGTCGATGGGGAGAAGGAGCCATGACTGAAATGACACCCCACCTGCCCAAGCGACTCTGCCTGCAATAAGAGAGAGAAAGAAGAGAGATGTATAATTTGAGTACGACAAAGGGAAGTGGATGTTTAGATTCTAGAGAGTGGTGGGAAAATGGGAAACTGTTTTATGCTCGTCCTATGCTCTATCCAATCTCAACGAACCAAGTATGGGGAACTCTGGGCAGAGATAATTTTTGAGAGAGTGGAGAAGGAGAAGAAAAGTAGCGTAGGATTAAATTTGAGGGTGTCATTTTAGTGTTTTTTTAGGTAAAAAATTTATGATCAAACGAGTCCATGAGGTTGTAAGATAGAAAAGATGGAGATTTTTTATTTGTAATATTTTTAATTCTTGAGTCTCATGAGATATAGAAGTTAAAAATAAGGGATAAAACGATGTTTTCTTTTGATTTATTGTAGTGTGGAACTAACCGCAAAAGACATAATCCAGTGAGTTGCAGTTCCCAATAATATTTTAAAAAAAATATACTAGTGGATTAGATGTTTGTCGGATCGACAATAACAACAACAACAACAACAACAACAACAATATTAATATTAATATTAATATGCCGCTAAGTTTTGTTATAATTCTTATATAATATACTCCCAACTAGAGATTTAAAATATCAATTTGGATTGAGAATTAGAGGGGATCAACTGATTCCTAGGTGGAATCAGGAATGGGTTTGATTTTGATAGAATCGCTCTGCTCTATCAAAGTGCCAAGTTTGTCTATAAGGGACTAGGCAATTGATCAGCTAAATCCTGATTCCCATTTATTTTATTTTTTATTGCTTTTTTACTTTTTGTTATTTTTTATTTTTTAAAATTTAAAATTATTGTCTGATTTTCATTATTAGTATTAATATTATTTATTGATTTCCACACTAAAGAATAGGTTTGATCCAACTAGGATAGATCTAGCAGGTAAATGATCCGGCCTCCCAGTCTTGAATTTAGACTGTTCCCAACAAAACAAATATTATAAATTTCTAAATTACTTCCTAATAACAAGGAAAACATGCTCTGATTCTCCCAATTATCTTTTGGACCAAAGGAAACATTCGCTCTATTTACCTGATAGCGTGAAAGCCCAAAGTCGAAGTAGAGCTACTCGTTCTCAAAGCCATTGTCTTGATTCCAAGCTCTTCAGGCAAAAGCCGATTTTCTAAAGATCACCCTGCGAATATTGCAATGGTATAGATATAACCTTTGGCTATCATTCACTCAATCCTGTGTAAAATACATCATCACATCAGTTGTCAGACAAGAAATAGGGAGCCCATCTTTTCTTGACGGTAAATCCTCCATTAGAGCTTGCATTTCTTATTTAGAGTGAGAAAGAGCTCCAATATGTCCATTCATCGAGCCTCTTGGTTCGATAGGCCCAAGCAAATGGGCTCGATGGTGAGCCCAGGTCTAGGCTCGAGGTGAGGGGCGTTATAGTTGGTGTGGACTATAGTTATGAAAAAACCTCTGTTGTGGAGTATGTGTGCTAGCTGGACTATGGTCTGGCTCGCGCTTGTGCAGGCATGAGGATGCCTAATGCTGACATTTGAGTTTACCTAGTTGGCTCAAAATTTTATTACAACTCAGAACCGGTGACATGAATTGTCTTGCTTTATTTGACAAAACCAGCTCAACCCGGCCAGTTCTAAAAGGAGTTGTTATGATCCCATTTATTGAGTTGTGTGATTGAACATTGCATTTTTTGAGTTTGTAAAGGCTAAGATATTGAATTTTACCAAATGAACAATCTAGCTTTGTTGTTGGAGGGGACTCATTTTGATCATATCTAAGGTTCAAATCGATTTTTTTTTTAGATTGATTATTAAAATGAAGAGAGTGTGTGTGCAAAATTTTAGATTATACAAATACCACAAACATAGTTTTTTTTAAAAGTGTGGTTGCATTATACTATGATACAACCGTTGCATTAGATCACTGCCCCCAAAAAATACAGTTTTATGAAGCAACCAACTTTTTAATCCTAATCATTTTTATTGTCCAGATATTTGGTGCTCTCAATTTCTCGAGATCCTTGAAGGTACACACTCTCTCTAAATTTACACCACATACTATCATTCATCAGAGAATCTCACGATATTGCACGATCATTCTTTTGAAGTTAAAATTGAGATGTATTGTGTTAATACGAGCGTGGTAAAAAAATAGGGAAGTGTTCATTAGGCAAACAATAAATTCGTGGGGCTAAATTAAATTAAACGAATAGTTTGTCCTCTCCATGCATTGCCAATAATAAGCAAATATTGAGAACTCTTTGATCAGATGAGTCTTTTTTATTCTTTTAATATCAATGAATATTTTTTCTTTTTTCTCTCGGTTTCTTTATTTGTTTTGAGATTGTGGTTTATGGTACTGTTGCCCTAATCGGTTATATGTGTGAATGATTGTTCCAATCAAATTTCAATCCCTATTTTTTTCCCCTTTATTTGGTATTTGAATGCTTGAGAAAGGTTGGAGGGATTTCATATAAATCATAATAATGACATTGTGAAGAACTTTGATTTACTTTTCCTAACTCCTTTTACATCACAAATATACACGAGAACTAGAATAAAAAGTGCAACTAGAACGAAAAATGCATGCCTGCCTCAAAAAGAAATCCAATGTAGAATCATTGTATTCAAACTATTGTGGATTAGTGGTGCTTGGTTACTCTTAGCCAAAACTAACCTAAGCGCACTAATATAGTAAAAATTAAGAATTTGGTGAAATTCATTGAAATTTATATCTGGCACTTCTCTCCAGCATTCAACTCTCTCTCTCTCTCACCTCTCTTGCCCTTTCCTCTATAACCTTTTTTTCTATCTTCAATATTCCTCTCTTTTGAAACGTTCCCCTCCTTTTCTACAAATTCTATCATCTCGAATTGAGCTTTGATGTAAGGAGAAAGAGAAAGAAAATAAATAAATCAAATAAATAAAACATAAAAATAAAAAGATGAGATATTATATTATCTCATAAGGTTTTCAAAAGAGTTTACTCCAAAAAGATCTATTTGAAATATATTTATAGAATAAAAGAAACCTACAACCTAACTTGTTCCCTAATAAACCTTAATCAAATAGTAACCCTTCATTTAAAAAAAAAAGAAATTTTCATTTTTGCCCCTCAATTCTCCACACAAAAAAAAAATTAATTCTCCTAAAATATTAAAAATTCAATATAAGTCCAAACCAAACTTTTAATATCTTAAAAATAATAAATACAAATAAAAATCTTCATTATAACATTCTTTTGAGGTTGGGACAAGCTCGATCTCGACCTTGCTGAATTCATCATATCTACCAGAGGCCTTTTCAATAGTTGGTGATGAAGTCCGAGGATTCCCCTTGTATTTTATTGTCTTCAATGAAGCAATTAGTCAAACATATAGTATGCAAAGTCTAATGTAACTCTAGGATACCAAACTTAACATTAACTTCTCCTTCAAGCTCAAGGGGTGGTTAAGGTTGAGGAACAACGTGCTGTACCCCAGGATATGGTTAGCTTACAAGAGCAAGAGTCAATAGAGAGAGAGAGAGCAAGATAGATAGATAGAGAGAGAGAGAGAGATTTTATTGAAGTGAGATGACAGAGAGAGGTGGTTCTTTATCGCGTCGTTTGTTTGTTTTTTTTTCAAAGAGACAAAAAACATACGTTACCGGGAGAAGGCGTTAAATGGAGGAAAATGGTTACATGCTGTAGATTCTACTGGAAATTTCTTGTAAATATTTTTTTGTGGTATTTACAGTAGGAAAAATATGGGAAGAGACTATTTACTTTTGGTTTAAAAAGATCATAACTATGTTTGTTCATCATATTTTAAATCGGATAATGAGAGTATTATTGATTTAGACTTAATTTCTCAAACTTAACATTAAGACATACCTCAAGCCATCTAATTTGACATTTAATAGCTAGAAGTACAACTTGTGACCACCTTATAACAAATGTAAATAATCTTATAATATACAAAACTTTTTAATATGTTTCATGATTTTTATATTTAGTTGCGGTTTATATAAAGTTACGACATTAATGGTAAAAGTAAAGTTCCAATATTAAGAACTAAGATTGTAATATTATATGAGTAATGATCTTATGAGACCCTCTCACACCCATATGTATAGGACCTCAAATGATCACTATTAAATTTGGTATAGATCTTTAGAAAAATTATTACATAGGTGTAAGACTGATTTTTTTAAAAATCTGTGTCAAATTTAATGGTGATCATTTGGGGTTCTACACACATGGCTGTGAGAGGGTCTCATTGGATCATTACTCATAACATATATCATCCACATTAAGTAGACGGTATAGATTTAAAATATTTTTTAATTCAATACCAAAAAGTGGCACATCTTTTAAGATAGGGCTAAATCCACACTATCCAAATAAAATAGACAGTGTTGATTAATAAAACATTATTTCTCATATAAGGTTACAACCTTATATAAACTTTTTTACTTCAGATTTTGTGTATATATTTTTTTCCCTTGATTTTATCTTCTTTCAAAATGCCCCAAGTTGTAATCCATGTGTCGCAAGGCTCAAGTGTGCATGTTGGCACTCCAAGTGCTTATCTGACTTGAAGCTTAGGTTAGATGGCACTGTGGATTTGCCACATCTTGGGTGAGAGAGAGGGAAAATGAAATAAAGAAATAAGATGAGTAAATTAAGTCCTTTATGACAAAAAAAAGTCATCAGTATCAAAAGATGAGATTTAGGTTGTGCTGGCACTTGGAGTTTGACTCGGATTTCAAAACCTTGTAGCAAATCCACACTCTACGCATTGACTAGGTTGAGCATTAGGGCCCAAGCTGACCATAAGGCATTTTGATAAAAAAAATAACGTGAGCGCAAAATGTAAAAATTAGGAGATAATACCACAAAAACAGAGATATTTATAAAATTTTCCTTATTATATATATACTGGAAATGTGTCGTGTGTATGGGTTAACACTTTATATTTGCGCCATTCATATATAAAAAGTGGTGCATATTGCATCCGAATTTCAATTTTCGTTACATAAGGAAAAGGTACGTACGGACTAAGGAACACATGCAAAATTAGTGCATGTTTTATATTTCTTCAATTTTATACCTAGGTCCTATTTTTTGTTCCTTTTTTTATTCCAATTTTGCTCTTGGATAAATGTTGGCAGCATCAAAAATAATTTTAATTTTTTAATTGTTTACTTTTGTTACCTCAACAACAATATGATATCCCAAAAATTGAACTACTATGTCTAGAGCAGTTCCATATTAGCAACATCGAACTACTTCACATTTGGTCCTAACACCGGTCCTAGATGTGACAAAGATTTAAAATAAAAATTAAAAGAAAAGTGATTTAGTTTTACCAACATCAAACTAGGGGCAAAATTGAAATATGAGAATTGCAAAGAAAAAAAAAAGGACCTAAGTATAAAATTAGAGAAAACGTAGACCATGCATTAATTTTAATTTATTTTCTTATCCATACAAATTTTTCCTATGAATTAATAATGATAGGTGTCGTAAAATACAGTCCAACAGCTAGTTTGGATACGTTGCATATCCCCTGATAGGATAATGCTCCTTCATCTTTCTCTCACACAAACAAATGAAGTTTGCTCATGCATGCTCTCTTGTTTCTCTTGTATGCTTAGTTGTTGGTGAGAAAAACATTATAGGAAGCTCCATTCAACCAAAAATGATGGAAGGGTCACATGCTTAAGGGGGTTTGTGGCAACAGTGACTAGTCTCTTTATTCATCTTTGTTTCATGGAGTCATAGGATAATAGTACTTAAGAAATCTAAAATACTCTTATCAAAATCGGACCAGCCATCGACCGCGAGGGATATGGTCCAGTTGAAACATGTCTGACTGGTTTGACTGGATTTTAAAATATTAAAAAAATATGAATCATATTTTAAATATATGTAATATGCTAAAAAACATTGCTCACTTTGTTTGGCCAGTTGACCTAGCCAAAATTGGTGAAACACTGTTTTTGACTAAACCTGATTTTAACTTTTTGACTAAACCTGATTTTTACTCTAGTTCACATTGGCCAAGGCACTAGTCAGCAGTTCGATAAGTCGAGGCCACATGTTCAGTTCAATCTTGATAACAGTGATCTAAACTGTTCATGTTGCTATGAAAAGTAGAAAGATTTTTTTTTTAAACATAAATTTTTTTAAAGATAAAAATAGCGATGTTTGAGAGAATGCGGCTTCATACCTTGCAAGGCCTGGAGCCGATTTCTTAAAATTTATCGTGGAGAGAGATATTTTGATGAGCCAAACAAGCTTCTAAACCTTAGTAAGCAGCAATTTGTTGTGAGTAATTGTTAATATTTAACACTAAAAACTAACAAAAATGCACTAAACCTATTGATAAGAGCTTCATTTGAAGCACGTGGGCTTTACAACAACAAATACAAAAGAGTAGAGTTCTTCTAGAAGAAAATGTTATGTTGGTGATAAAAACAACAATTTTCATTCTAATTCCTACACACTAACTACCAAAACAACATAATGCCTAATACTTCATTTCTAAATTCATATCCCAAAACGTACTTCCACAGGGCTTTTACTTGTGAGCACAGCTTAGGGGTGAAATTGGGGGTTGTTCCTTTTAAGGAATTGACACCTAATTTGGCCAATCAATTGGAGGCCGAAGTCATAGAGGATGAGTTGAAAATGGCAGTATTTTCTTTACGAGGTAAAGCATCGGGTCCGGATAGATTCCCCCTATTGTTATTTCAAAGATTTTGGTGTTTGGTTATGGACAAATTATTGTTGATGGTGAAGGTATTTTTGATAGGGGTGGCTTTTTTAAGGGGATCAACTCTAGCTACATTGCTCTCATTCCTAAAAAAGAATATGATTTTTAAGTTGGGGAACATTAGACCAATTAGCTTGTTGACAAGTTTATGCAACATTGTTGCTAGGCTGCTGGCTGAAAGATTGAAGGTTGTGTTGCCATTCTTAGTCTCTAGTCCACAATCCGCTTTTATCTATAATAGACTAATTGTGGATAGTATTCTTATGGCCTGGGAATATATGCATTCAAGAAGTTTGAGTGGAGAGCCTGATTTGGTGATTAAGTTGGATATGGAAAAGACATAAGATAGAGTGGAGTGGCCAACATTACAGGAGATAATAGCTTCTATGGGTTTGAGGCCTAGATGGAGGAGTTCGATAGCCGGTTGCCTTTCGAGTACACTCTTCCCAATTGTCATTCATGGCAGTTCTAAATATTTCTTTTAAGCAACAAGAGGTATTAGACCAAGGGATTCACTGTCAATATTTATATTTACTTTAATTGCCAAGGATTCAGTTTGATGCTTAAAATGTTGAAGGCAAGGCTCGGTTTGATGGTTTTAAGGTTTTCAACTGTGGTCCAAGTATATCACATTTGCAATACGCAGATGACATATTGATATTTTGTGAAATAGAGATGGAGCAGATGGTTATTGTCAATATTTTTCTTTGATGTTGGAAAATGGCATTAGGATTGAAGGTGAACTTTAACAAAACACAATGGTTGGGATTGCATGCCAAGATGATCAGGTAACGTCCTTGGTATCTTGTATTGGATGTAAGATTGAATGTTTTCCCATTAAATACCTTGGGTTACCACTTTTCAAATCCTTAGCTATCTAGAGAATTTATGTGAAGCTTGATTTATAGAAGTCCAAATTTTATCTTTTTTTTTTTTGAAGGGAAGGGGGGGGGGGGGGGGGGGGGTAGGAGAGGTGGGAGGTAAGGGGCGGTATTAATTTATTAAAAGCTTGCCTTATAAATTTGCCAGTATATTAGATGTCAAGCACACAAATGTCCAGTTTTGTTATCAATAGTGGAGAAAACAATGATGACTTTCTTGTGGCTTCATTTAACGAAGATAGAAAATATCATTTGGTAAGATAGGATACAGTATACACTCCCAAAATGGAATAAGGGATTGGGTATATGGAGAATTAGGATATTTAACAAGACCCTATTAACAGAATGGTGATGGATATGCTTTCCTTGGTGTACAACAGCTTTAGTGGCACATTTTTGTGGATAGATATTCACAACTTATCGACAAACGTAGAGGAGGTACCAATCACATGTTTCTTGTAAAGTAATTGTGGACAGAAATGTCCAGTGGCTGGTTGGACAAGGGGATTGAACTACTTTTTGACATCTTAAATGGTTGGGGACGAGCTCTTAAAGGTATGCCTTCCGGCTCTTTTTTATTGTTGCTCAAACCTGTTGGTAAATATTTTTGATATAGCAGAGCGTATGGGCAAAAACTATGTATGGAATATAAATTATTTATATAACAGATGTTGGATGTGGTTATTTCTCAAATCATTGTTTTGATGCAAGAGTTGGAGGCTATCTCATTTATTCCTAATGTGGAGGATGAGGTTGTTTGGGAGGATCAAGAATGATGGAGTTTTTTATGTGAAATCTGCATATCATTTGCTCTTTCATGATCATCTTAGATGGTCACAACCTTATGTTAAACATGGTATGGAAATGGTCTTACCCCATAAGGTGCAAGCTTGTATGTGGATTAGTATGCAAAGTAAGACTTTAACTGTGGATAATTTGAAAAAAAGGTGAAAGATTTTCATTAATATATGTTTTGTTGTGTAAAGGGGATAATGAGACAAGGGACCATCTTTTCGTGTTATGTCCTTTTGCTTCACACCTTTGGGAATGAGCTTCTGTTAAAATAGATTGTTATATGATGTTACCGAGAAGTCATATAGATATTATTGATCATTTGAACATGCCAGAAGTTATGATGATTGGCAAGTTATTTGGAAAATTTGTCGTGGGCCGATAATGTGGGAGATTTGGAGAGAAAGGAATAAAAAACATTTGAAGTGGTTATAATGGAGATTGATAGAATAAAGCTAAAATACAACATATTTATAGAATGGTTTTTTATGACAAGGAGGGTGGAGTATTACGGAAATGGATGTAGCTTTTTATTTGGTGAATCTGGTTAATCAGAAGAGGTTGAAGAAGATGCCAACATGTAGCTGCATCCGCCTTTACAAGGTGTTTATAAGTTGAACTTTGATGATAGTTCATTTGGAAATCCAGCCCATGCCGGTTTCAAGGAGTTCTTAGAGATTGGAATGGATCTATAGTGTTTTTCTATGCAGGAGCTTGTGGATATACAGTGGTGAATCATGTTGAACTTAATGCCCTTTTGCACGGACGAAGGATTTTTCAGGGGAAGCATGTTGAAAGTCAATTGCTGGTTAAAGGGGACTCGCTAAATATTATCCAATAGTGTAAAAAGGAACTACGAGTACCATGGAGACTGAGCTCCTTATGGTTATACATAATGGAGATTAGTGAGTCTATGGAGGTTTTGTTTAATCATATTTACAAGGAAGCAAACGAAGTGGCAATGGTCTTGCGAGAAAGGGGTATCTGTATTGAGCATGTATATTTCAGCTGATCTAAACTTCACTTAATAAATGTATTTTGAGTGCTCAATCTTAAAAAAGTTCTGCAAATTTGTAAAAGAAAAAAGAACGTTCAATCATATTCTGACGTATTTGTTCTATATTGCTTTGCACTTATTGCAAGTGTTGGTAAAACCATGAAAGAAAAAGAAAAAGCTTGAAAACAACTCTGTTGTTGAGGATATATAACCTGCTCATGTAGACTAAAATTTATATTTACTCTTTGTATGATCCATTAAGGCCTTATTTAGTAACTGAGATAATAAGAGAAATAGCATGTTTTCTTAATTACCACTGTTTTCCTTGTTTAGGGATGGGGAAAGTGCCGAAACATGGAGGACCACATTTCTCCGTGTTTCCACACTTTTTCCCAAATTATATAGAAAACTAAAGTGCAATAACAGGACTATGTTGCCGATTTCTTAGAAAAATGAGGAAAACATGAAACTCCCTCGATTCCCTTATTATTTTTCTGACCTTATAATGTCTCTCCCCTCTCAATTTCTCTTTGCCCAAGCTATGGCCTGAGCTTTTCTTTGGTTTTCACAGATAGGTTACCAAACAAGGGTCCTTAGCTTCGAGCCACCTCCTTTTACCTTTTTTTCAGGCTTCCAATTTCTCAAAGATTCTCCAGAAAAATAATGTTTTTAGTTAACAAATAGGATCCAAGAGAATTTCTTGGTGTTATATTCTAGGGATCCATTGTAAAGTATAGTCAATAAAAAAGAAAAAGAGTATTGGTCGGTTTGACACTTATATCAAGCAACTAGAAAGTTAATAGTTTTTGTATGGGGGCATGACTTATTTAAAGCAGTTCTATAGCATGGATCTAGGAATGTCGATGCATATTCTGAATTGTGGACCAAAAACATGGTAATTTTTGCATGAAAAATTGACGATTTGGGTTTGAGGACCGAGCGATTCCCACTTAATTTTAATTATTAATATCTTTTGCTTTTAATATTTGTATTTGACTTAGTAGAATCGACTGCCACCCTGCATAGAATTGGTGATTTAAATCGATTCACCCTAGGATGGATTTGGGACTCGATTCCAGGTTTTAAAATAATGTCTTGTAATTCATATTGACATGTTTGTTTTTTTGTTTGATATCTCGGTTGAGTTAATTTATCAATTTTTAGAGTTTCACATTGTAAGTATAATGGAGAGGGAAAATGGAATTAAGGGTACAATGTTGAATTAACAGATCTTTCTAAAAGCCTAGTGCGTCATTGAGGAAGTTGGCCCCCGACTTGTTTTATTAAAAAAAATTTATACTACATTATTTTACAACCCTATCATAGGGAGTTCCAACAACATCATAAGAAAGCAATAAAATTAACATATATTGAATTTTGTTAAGAGGAAGTGAGATTTAGTGAAGCTAAATTAAGTTTATTTGCAAAGGATGCCATCTCTTAGTTTTGTTATTCTTTATATGATTTGTGAGGATCCAAGCTAATGATTTTCAAAGGATTATATAAACTAGGTTGGTTGAAATTCTGTGTAATTTTCTTTGATATGAGAGGGGAGAGAGAGGCAATAATTTGTTTAGGTCTTTACAAACGGCATCACCTATTTAGATATCAAGAAAATCACATTTTCCTGTGAGTATCACCAAACCGATTTTCTCTTTTGGATCTCCATAAAACTGGTTTCCTCTTCACAAAACTATTTGCCTCCATTTGGGCATTTGCAAAGCAACTCTTCTCTATCTGGGTCTCCACAAAATTGTTTTCTTGGAATGGGATCAAAATCACTACCATAAGCCTGAAGGAATGGATCTTTGGAAAATTTTGGAATAGAAAAATGAGAAAGCACATAGGCTTGTACTAAAGGGGGTCCATGAAATCTTAAAAGAAAATAAAATGGTGCTTGAAATGAAAAATGTTAAGAGGGTTTAATTGAAGTATTGAATTTTGAGGGATTTTCAATATGATATCCTCCTCTTTAACATTTCAGTCTCTCTCTCTCCTAAGTGTGTTGTTTCTCTAATTCTTTAAATGGGTTCTCTTTCTCTCTCTCTTCAATGTTTTTATTTTTTATTACAGGTTACTCTTTTTTTGTCCAATTCTTTGAATCTATATATTAAAAGAGCAACCACTTTCCTCTACCTTATTTGTTCTTTGACTGACTTTATGCTTGTTTATAGGCTTTTTTCAGTTTTCTTTTTTTTTTACAGTGTCAAGCTCTTTATGTTACAGGTTACTTTTTTTTTTTGTCAATTTATTGAACTTATTCTTCTTAAAGTGGTAATTTTATGTTTGTTTTAAAGGTTAAATGAATCAAATATCTGAAATCAAGATGTTGGTTCGACTTTCATGGTATTTGAGTAAAAATCAAGCTCGCTGAAAATATTTGGATTCCTTTTTCCCAGTTGACAACATGGTGAAGGTGGGTTTTTTTCTTGTTTAGTTTATTTTCTTTTGCTTTGGTTTTGGACTTTATTTTCATGTACTTGTCTAAGAAGGGTAAAGACTTCAAACTTTCCCTAAACCGTCCCAAGCCTGAGTCAAAGAGGTGGGTTGTATTAGGTAAGCAACCGATGTAAAACTTTGCCAAAACTTTCGTTGAATTTTGAATCTATCTTATTTGCTTATGCTAGGGCGTTCCCTATAAGCGACATATTGTACTGGAAACTGCGTACAACAAGAAATGACCAAGGGTTGTTAGGGCATTCCTGGGAAGCGATGTCAGTGCCACCCGATTGTGGTGAAAAATAGGCAAGGTTCCTGCCGATGAAAGATGTCTGTTAAATAATCTGTTGATCTGTAATGGATTTTTTGTATTGGTTATTATATTTTTATATCTTTTTAATGGCATCTTTTGATTTTTTGAATTGATTTTTTTTTTAACTGGCTGAAGTGATGGTTGCTAAATTGTGATGCCTTCTTGTGATTGTTTATGTAAGCATTGTGTGTGTGTATCAAAAGTAATGAAAGTTGACATTCTTCAAAAAAAAAAAAGACCTTTAGATTATTGAATTTTGGATGTTAAGCTGCTGGTGTTTTCATAAGTGATGCACATGCTGAATTTAGATAAACATTCAAAAAAATGGGCATGTTTCAGCCATCTAACCTTAGTACACCTTGTCTATTAATTAATCCATGATCCTTACTAATATTTTGATTTGGATGTCTACAAAATGAGCCATAATAATGTATTTATCTGTAATATGAAAGATGTATGTTAAATAATGTACTGATCTGTAATGGATTTTTTGCATTGGTTATTATATTCCTTTATCTTCTTAATGGCGTATTTTGATTTTTTGAGTTGTTGTTTTTTTCAACTGGTTAAAGTGATGGTTGCTTAATTGTGATGTTTTCTTGTGTTGCTTAATTGTGATGCTTTCTTGTGATGCTTAATTGTTTATGTAATAGGAAGTCCTAGATATCACTCCGCACAATGTGGTCATGCAAAGCCTGCAATTTCAGTTATGGAAGCTTATGTATTAGCTTTATTGGGTTGGGCTTACATAAAGCCCATAACTTCAATTACGCGTGCTTATATATTATCTTGATATGTGATATCTAAATTTCATAGGCATGGAGACCCAACCTTTAAGTATGCCTCCAACTTCACAACTGAGGAGTACTACCCAAAAAAATTCTCAGTGGAGTAGTACTCAAGAACTTTCTTTCTTCAGTTTATGGTGGAGGTAAAGAAGAATAGAGAAACTAACAGCCAACATAAGAATGCGAAAAAAAAAAAAAGCACCTCATGTGGGCTTCCACTGAGAAGCCTGTGATATGATGAGTGCTAATATGGTGGTCTTGTATAGTGAATTATTCGACCATGAGAGATTGAAAAACAAGCACAAATTGATTAGAAAAATGTACTCTGAGCTCAAGAAACAAATCAGCTCAACTGGCTTTGGATGGGAACTGCTGAGAGGTATGGTGATGACTGAGAATGAACTTTGTGATCAGTATATAAAAGTTAGTTTATTGTACCATTGATATCCTTTTATAAAAGTTATATCTTTTAGAAAGTTGGAATTCTTAATGGTACATGTTTGGACCTTCGCAAGATTATTCATGGGCTGGCAAGTTTATCTTGGTGGTATAAGACCAATGGGTTAGAAATGTAATATTTTAAAAAACTTCCATTATATAAAAACTCAAAGGTTTAAATGCATGAGTATCTCAATACAAAACTATAATACATATATTCCAGCCTACAACATGGTTTATACACATTTGAATAATAAAATTCAACCCTAACAGGTCCCTTACAAATCCCCAACGCAAAAAAATAATTAGTTCAATACAATATTCACAATGTACATCTCTACAACATATTGCATGACTTGCACTCGTAATTCCTCATTATATCAAAATTATATGATAATTTCATATTCACTCTTCATTCTCATCATATTTCATAATGTCTCATACACATCATACACTAGATCATAATAAATCGATAAAATTTCAATTTGTATAAACAATAATGCATAGCATTAAAGTTCATACCGCAAGATTAAAGAATAATCTCAATATACATACAACATAATCAATTTAATTAATCATGAATCCATTTAATAACTATAAATACATCAAAGTAACAAGTAAACATACATGAGGAAATCATGGTTCGAACTCCTTATGCCTAGGCCACGAAATGGCCTTTTGAGGACTTAATTTTGTCTTATTGTCCAAGGCATGAGCGATAATAATAACTCAAGGAGATCAATCCAATGGGAAGCAAATGATGACTTTTATTTCACTTAATGGGAATCAAATCATGAGAGAAACATGTATCAAAATAATCCTTCAAAGTTAGAGAGAGATATTACAAAAAATAAAGAAGTTATGGTGAAACTACATCATATGGTCCGTAAGGGACCAAACGAACTTTTCAACATTAAAAAAGGACTCAATGGACTATTTCATATGCTTAAATATGATGAAATAAATCTCTCATAAGTTGTATATTCTCAGTAAAAATTTCAGAAAAATAAGATCAAAAAAATGAAGTTAAAACTACTAAAGTATCATAGAGTAAGCAAGATAGTCTACACATACTATGTGTATGGACTACACTATTGCTTTGAGACTATTCAAATATCAAGTTTTCAAGACAAAAAATGAAGAAAGCTATTGTAAATTAAGAATTATAGCAAGTTTTGATATGTAAATGATGTGGGAATTAAAAATATACGAAAAAAAATCAATATCTTAATGAAGTAATAGTATAGGTTTGATCACATAAATGATGGACTATTCCATGGAAGGGTTTCAATTGAAAGCTCAAAGAAGAAGATAATCACATGGGCAGCCACATTTTTGTCAAGGGGGCTCTATCTCTTTTTGAAGTGAATACTCAAGTTAGGGTTATAATTGATTTCATAAGTTATTTTTATACTTAGATCATAAAGATTGATTTGATCTTGAACATTGATTCCGTAGATCAATGGAACATGAGAGACTTTTATCTAAGTCACACATCCATATCTTATCACCAAGATCAATGGATGAGCTTTTGATACCCTTTACTCCTTAAACTTAGGTTTATAGTAATTTTACCTTGAAGCCCTTAGCTCCATGTTTTATTTTCCATTAAGTTTAAATTCATGTTTACACTTATGCCTATGGTTTTTGAATAATTTGTGAGAGTCAATAAAATACAAGGACATGGACATAAAGGTAATATGGGACATCCACACATATGAATAAAATATCTTATGACACCACCAATAAGATTTTGAAACTACTAAAGTTTCACATAGGTCAAGCCCATAAGGTGGTGCCACATAAGATATACCCACATGTTACAAACTCATATGTAGATAATAATATGAATTAAATTAATTGTCAAAATCCCATGACTTCACACATTCCAAATATGGCACATATGAACAAAAAAAAAAAACATGTAACTTAAATCAAACTTAAGTCATAACAATATATAATACTTTAAATAACAAGATAACATGTTATAACATAATACCAACAAAAAAATTAATAATAAATAAGTCCCTATATGGATATGACTTCAGCATGGTGACATCCACGAGTGGGGAGGTGGGGGTGCCACGTGGCATCCTTATGGCCACTTGGGATCCATGTGGCATCCCTATAGAATGTCTTTGTTTGGTATTTATGTCAAACAAATTTGAAAATCATATTTTTATTGTTTAAAAAAATCTAAAAAAATTCTCCAAAATCCAAAAAATACTCAAAATGATTTTCAACATTATTACACAATTTATCATCAATATAAAAAAAATTTCTCATTAATTTTAGATTAATATGGGTCAAAGGTAAATGAGATATCTAGACTTTATCACTAGTCGGAGTCTTCCATTAGGCTAACCCAAATGATGTTCCACCGATGTCCACCTATACTCCATAGTCTATGTTAGGGATATATAATTGGTCACATCAAAGTCGTTTAGCTAGAGTTTTCCGTCACCGAGGGTTCAATGGATTACTGGTGCACCACTGTGGGACATCTTTCTACTCGAATACATGGGTCCTCTCAAAGCACATGTGCACTAGCTCTTCTAAGTCGGATAATATTATAGAAGAGTTGTTTTTCCATACGACTGTGGGTGCACATGTCATGGAATTATCTCGTATCAAGATACTGGCTCATGTCCTATGAGCCGACTATTCCATATAGGGTGAATACTCTTTCAAATACTCAGGTTTTATTATTCTGAAGTGGATTCTCCAAGCCCTGACTTATCACTTTAACTATGAGGTATTTTAATCAATATAGTCCTAACTGGGAGGTGACCCTCACACCTCCCTGAGAGTTTACACTCTCAAAACGTATATTATCAATGCCTTAAATACTCGGGGTATATGAATCTGGGCTCCAGTGCGCCAAGCACCCAGATTCAATCTCTCTCTAACTCCCAATGAGCGTAAGACTATTGGCTTTGAGGCATTAAAAGACTATATAGCCAACAGTTTAGAGGCAAAAGTGCTCATGATGTTAACGAGTTGGACAAGATATTTTGCAATACTGTTGCTGATGGGAGGCATAGTGGGACTTAGGTTGATGAAGGCACCGATGGTAGTGCACCTCCCTTGGAAGTGGATGATTCACCAATAGAGTCTCCTCACTTAGATACTAGTGATGAGAATATCGATATATTTACACCAAGCAATGCGTGTAGAACATCATCGAGGCAATATAAGAGGCCCACCTTAATACTACTTCTGAAGTGTCTCAAAAGGAAAGGCAAGGCACTCCTACTGAACAAGTGGTTCAAAGTTTAACTAAATTGGTGGAAACTATGACAGAGATGATGAGTCTCCAAACTCCCGTTCAGTCAGAGATAAAGATGAAGAAATGCATGGATGATGTTGACGAGCTATACAAGAAAGGGGAGGTGGGCTTGGAAGTCATATTGAAGGCTACCTGTATTTTCCAAAATGCATCTAAAGTTAGCCTTGCTGCTTGAGTACCTAGGGGTGTTTCTAGAGGAAGAGATGAAACAAATGGCAAATTAATGTTTTGGAGTAAAGTTTTTCTTTGGGATTTTTTTATTTTTATTTTGATTTTTATTTTATTTTATTTTAGTTGAACTCATAAAAGTTTACTTTTGGCAGTCTAAGCACTCCTTTTTTTTTTGTCTTAGACTGCATATGAATGGATGAATGACCTTCATGTCTTGGAGTAGTTTTCTTATTGATGAAACTAGACGTTCTTCTTTTAATGAAAATGCTGACATTATGTTCATGCGTGGTGTATATGCATGTGTAATTCTATTTGGTGAAAATATTTTACTATTTTATTTTTCCTTTTGTATAAAGTATGTTATTATCTATTTGATGACAAATGATGTGTTTGTGTTTTTCTATTTGTAGAATGTGAAACTTTCTTCTTTGAACTTATATATGTCATCTCAACTTTAATTTCCAGTTATGGATGATATGGATCATTTCGAGCGGCTTAGATTCAATACAATGCTATGTGGTTTATATGTTGTGTGTTTTGTGACAGTTTCATACTACAATATATATTTAATGAGGAAGAGCATCCACACTGCTCCATTACATGGCCATAGTTTGTTGCCTATATATTAGAGGTACATGAGTGAAATTGCTTTGATCTATTGCGTATGGAACGTCCTGCATTCATTGAACTTTGTAGGCTTTTAAGAGACGAGACCACACTATGAAATACTAGATTTGTGTTAGTTGAAGAACAAGTAGCCATATTCATAAGCACTATTACACATGACGAACATAATAGGATGACACAAATTTGTTTCCCGCACCCTAGCCAAACTATTAGTTGTTACTTCAATAAAGTACCGAGGGCTGTTTTGGCTATAGGAAAATGTTTATACGACCTCCAGGGATAGAAAAACTAGCTCACATAACTGGTAATGAAAGTTATGACACATATTTCAAGGTAACTATTAGTACTCAATTTTAAAATTCATTGCAAAATTGGTAGCATTGAATTTAACAAAAAAATCTTCATTGCTATAGCTAAAAAATTCATTACATTTTCTATCAGCATTGTGTAGGCGCAATTGATGGAACACATATCGCAGGGTGGGTTAAGAGCCACATGCATAAACGATTTCGTAATAGGAAGCTGTATTATCCCAAAATGTGATGGCTGCAGTGGGCTTCAATTTGCAATTCCAATATATACTTGCTGGATGGGAAGGATCTGCATCAAACTCCAAGATCTTATACAATGCTTTGGAAAGGGATACCGGTCAATTAACAATACCTGCAGGTAGCTAAATTTTGTAACGAACTCTTATGTATAGCAGGACAGTAGTTAAGTAACTAACCATATTTGTCCAACTTGTGCAGAAAAATACTATCTTGTGGATGGGGGCTATTCGATCATTCGGGGTTTCCTTGCTCCCTACCAATTGGTTCGCTACCATATAAGTAATTTCGAGACCGGCAATAGGGCAAATGCTGTGGAGTGAACTTTTGGGTTATGGAAAGCATGCTTTCCAATTCTAAAAAAGCAGTTTCAGTATCCATTAAACACACAAATCAAAATAATAATTTGCAACGGCTGTTTTGCATAACTTTATCATGACGATGAGAGGAGTGGGTGGTGTGCATGAGTTACGATTTTCAGAAAGAATTTTTGAGATCATAACCAATGAGGTAGATGACGGTGATCCAATAGAAACCCAAAGTATTGAGGACCATGTCGAAGGAGTACAACTGGGAGATGAAATTGCATCCCAATTGTGCCACGACCATGTGAATCGTTAAAAAAAGTAAAAATAAAAAAAATCATATGGAAATAAATGTCTTTCGTTATCTTTGTATATTTGAGAACTATGAATTGGTGATATGGGACCTTCATAGCACATTTGATTAATGGTCGATAACAAAGTATTTTGTAGAATGGTTTACCATCGAATTTGGGATATTTAATCTATGTGTTCCTCTTAATTTAGAATATATGATGCAGGAAATTAATATTGATATTAAGAAATGAAGCAAATCTTACCGAACAATGATCCAATGCAACGTTGTATCATAGTATAATGAAACGACACTTATAGAAAACCATGTTTATGGTATTTGTATGATCCCAAATTTTACACACACACTCTCTTCATCTCAATAATCAATCCTCTAAAGAAAAAAAAGTTCAATTTGAACCCTAGATACGGTCAAAATGAGTCCCCTCCAAAAACGAATCTAGATCATTCATTTTGTGAATTTCAAGATCTTAGCCTTTATAAATTCAAAATCTTTTTTTTTTTTTTTTAACATTAAAGTCATCCAAAAAAAAATGGAAATGAAAAAATCCTTTTA
>NW_006497658.1:1724155-1734188 GCF_000471905.2 Amborella trichopoda
CATCAAAATTATATACCATGATAAAATTTGAAGGTGCACCTTACCTCTACACCTATGGATGCATCTGTATGCCAACTGCACCCTTTTAATAGTCATTTTGACTATAAAATGAACTTAATGGACAACAAACACTCACCATAAGATAGAGTCTCAATATTTACATAATTTTGATATAATAATGAACAAAACATAATGCAATTGCCACTATTTTTTTTAGAAACCTAAAAAGTTAGATTTTGAGAAATTATAGTATTTTTTGAAATTTTTTTGTCTGAGACTGGCCGATTCGGCTGATTTTCTGATTCGAATCGCCGATCCACATATTTGATACGGTTTTTAGGGTGGCCGATCCATGTCACCAATCCATGTTTTTAAACCTAGGGCTGTATACCTTTCCTTTAAGAAGTCTCTTAACTTTTGCAGCTCTTCAGTTATTCTTTCATACTGGTTTCTGTAATTGTACTTCAACACAGCCAAAACTGGTTAGTCTTAGTAACTTTATGGATAGTACTCTAATGTTATGCTTTCATCTGCATCACCAAGGCATTGGGGTCTTGTTCTGGTAACTTTGGTACTTCCACTTACGTTTGCTAATTATTGTGCAATTTACTTAGCATTTTTAATCGCCTTTTTGTGTTTTAACTTCTTGTTTCATCATTTTCATTCATATCCTATTGACTGAATTTCCAGCCTTCTTATTTTAGTTATCAATCAAGGGATATCATTTCAGAAAATCCTCTTGTAGTTGCCCGACATTTAATAAATGATGAAACTTTTTTTCTGTCTCATGTCTCATAATATCTCAAGTATCTTTGGCCTACATTAAGGTTAAAGACCCGTGATATGCGCTTTAAACAAAATTATGAGAGCAGCCTAGGTATATTTTAAGCCTTTGAAAATACATATGTATACACCTTGTATTCAAATAATTTAATCTCTTTCTCCAAGTTGGCTATGAATGAAGCAGATGCATTAACAATCTCAAGTCCTTTTCACCTTTTTTTATCTTGTGTATTAACTGTGAAGCCTTGCAAGGTCCCATCATTCAAATTTTAATGTACTCTAATTTTTCCTTGACTCTCTAGTATAGGTTGACGATGTCAAGTCTGATTTATCTCAAATTGGAATGGATATTGAGATAATTCAGAGAATGGTTTCTGGCCTAGTAAGTTTGTTTCTCAATACCTATTTCTTCTATGTTAGTTGGCATGTTAGCCTTACAATTGCTATAACAGATGAATGCATATTGGTTTTCTGATTTTATTACACTTTATAGGAAGGGAAGATCGAACTTCTTGAAGACAAACAGGTCACATCCTTCTCTTTGCAAGCATAGACCTTTTGTTTTTTTTTCTCCCATTTGATGATTACAAAGATCAGCAAGTCTAATATGAGAGATTGAGTTGGATTGAAGCATTTAGTACTATTTTGCAGGATATTGCTAATGCAGGTGTTTGGTATCTATGCCAATTTGCTGGGGGTATGAAAGATATGCGTATTGCTGAGCTTTTTCAGGTATTGTACACTACGTCTTGAATTGTGTTCTGAGATAGATGGATAATCTGATTTAGTATATGAAACATGTTTCAAACATGTTTCTGTATGTGATATTCCAAAACATGTTTCTGTAAATGATATTCCATTGATTTTTTCTGTTGTGAAGCATATTGAAACTATTTTAGTAGATTAATATTCTTTATTAGGCATTCATAGGGAGTGTTGCGATTGTAATCTGGCACCTAAGGTATGATATCTGTGGTTTCCTTTGTTCACCTAAGTTATGATCCATAATTTTATGAGGACAAACAGGTGCAGTTTAAAAAATATGGTTACTAGTAAGGATTGCCCTTGGAGGAGAGATCCCAAATTTCTCATACTTCCATGCAAAGCTCCTTTAGAGAATGACCTACATGTGAGCATGAAAAACAAGTTAGGCTGTCTAATAATTCGTCTCTCCAGCTTAGTTACATACCGAGGTATTGGTTGAATAGTAACCATTTGTGCAGTAGGGTTAAAAGTGCAGAGATTTATACCCATAACTCTTTCAAATGACCAATAACACTATTTTGACAAATCTCTGTCTCTCTCTCTCAATGCACTTAACAGAAGCAGACAAGGGGGTATAAAAGACTGTTTTTATTTGGACTTGGAAAATTTCGTAGTTATCTGGAAATTGGGGGCATATAAACTACCCAGATCATTATAAAATATTCGGTAAGATGCCTACATTAATGCATCTGGTCAAAGGACTGACTATAAAATTGGAGTTGATTAATCCTGATGAATGGAAGATTAATGGCCAAAAGGGAAAAACCCATTGGATTATATGGAGAGTTTGTCCTTGGATCATGTCTTATTTTTATTTAATGGTTTTGAAGTCTTTGTTGATTGGGTATTTACTTTGTTTTAAATTGTCTCTCATCTGCTAAAATGCCTATGGAAGTTTGGTAAGCCACCTAATTATCATCGAGACTGCTTCAACTTGGTCCTCCAAAATTATTATGAAATCTCCGGGGGCTTTCTGAGATCCAGGCTAACATTGCATTCTTAATTTACCAGTTCTGTATTTCACATTACTTCTATAACTTGAAAACAAATTCACAAGAATGAAAATGACGCAATACATGATTTGTAATTGTTTTATATGCACTGTACAGAATTTTACTGCTAAAAAGGAGTTGGATCAATCAGTTCCAATTTTTTCAGGGGAGCAACAGCTCAAGGTATACTGCTCTGTATATTTTGGTTTTCATGTTGTCGGCTGTATGATGTATCAATGATAAGATTATCTGAAAGCGGCTATTTCAGGGTCTCCAATTCATTGCTGAGACGGTAGAGTCTGGAACAGTGGAGAAATCAAAGATGAGCACAACTTTGCAGAATGATTTTAGTGACCCACAAAAAAAGACCAATGTATTTACAAGGACAAAAATTCACAGGTCAGGCTTAAGTGGGTTTTCCTTTATGATGGAGAATCAGGTGTCTTGATGATACCTGTTTCTTTATCCAACTGCTGTGATTGTTAAAGTCTTTGTATCCATATTTCTCATAATTTTTTCAATTTTTTGCATCGTTAGCTATTTTCATTTGTAACTGTTTGAGCTCAAGCAATGCGCCAAATAGTTCTGTCAGTGTCTTGTGACTTACCCAAAAAAAAGTAGTCTTGTGTGTTTGATCAATAAAATGTATTTTTTGCATCTATGCTTGTATGAGGTTGATGACTTAATGCCCCATTATAAAAAGACTGTTTGACCTTTTGAAGGTTGGGACAATTGGCTTTTGTGTTACCAGCCTTAATCAGGTCTACTAGGACTCAGCCATGTTTCTCAATAGGGCGAGACTGAGTTGTCCTGATTTGTATGTGTACGTCAAAAATTAAAAAATCCCAAAAAGAAGGTAAAAATATTGGATTGTTTCATAAATTTCTTGTTTTGGATGTTTCTAGAAAAAATTGGTCAGTTTTTTTTGCCATAATGGCTATTTTTTAAATTTTCCCTTTTTAGATTTTTAAAATAAATTAATTTTTTTAAATTAATTTTTATATATTGTTTTAATCTTATTTAGACTCTTTAAGGTTGCTTTTGGTTTTTTAAAAAATTTCTCTGGAATGTTGCCCTATGCAGTACTCGTGTTTGTCCACTCACTCACCCTAGTAACTCGCCTTGAGAAAGGGCGGATTATGTGGCCCGAGTTACTACACAGTTGCTAAACACTGGCATCAGTTTTCCGTGATTATGGACCTCTTGGGTTTCATCGAGGATGAACTCAATATAAATTAAGAAAAAATAAAAGCAAAATTACTTAAAAAATAAAAATAAAAACAAAATTGACAACAATAATTTCCAATGCTACGATATGACCATAGATTTACTTGGCTAAATATAGCGTGCGTTGTGCGGAGAGCTATGGGGCCATCAACGCCATCCATGATAAGGATCCAACAACGGAGAGCAGGCATGAAACGTGTAGGACCCCGTCCTAAAGAATCATTTATCATAAAGAATTTTAATATGGAAAGGTTTATATAAGGTTGCAATCTTAAAATGTAGAATTACCGATGCACTTCAAAAATCCATCTTAAAAGGTTGTTTGGATGTTGGAAAACCCTCTAATTGATCATCTCGACAATGGGATGTATGAATATAAAAAGAAAAAAGATTCTCGAGTCCATAAAATAGTGTATCTTGTAACACATTATCTAGACCATCTATGTTTATGACTTTTATGTGTTTATAGATCTATTTGATTTGAACAATGTTTAGAGATCAAAATTTTACAATTAGTTATCTTAAAAAAATTTCATATCAAAATTTACATTTATGATCAAATATAGGGGTGTGCTTTAATTAGATTGTTTAAAGTTGCAACCTTATGAAAACCACGCCCTTTAGATATCTGATTATTTTCAATGGAAGCACATTTCACCACTCATTTTGCGATATCAACCTATTGCTTTTGATTTCCCCACCCAAAACATGGGTGGCAACATGAAGTTTAGAGTTCCATTCTCAATTGGGTCCAAGATAACATTATTCGTGTGTATGGCCATACCGCCTCACACCACCTGCCTTTCTTCATGGAGGAATCCCATGGTGAGGAATCCCATAGCAGTATTTTTTTGCGGAAAACGATGTATGTGATATTTGTGTGACCCAAATTTTTGCACACTCTCTCGTCTCAATAATCAATTTAAAATAATTATAATAATTGCACCTTATATATGGTCAAAATGAATCCCTTCCATTAATGAATCTAGACCGTCTATTTGGTGAATTCAAGATCTAGGCCTTTATGAATTCAAAATCAATTTCTTATTTTTTACTGTTATTAATCTAATGATAATAAATTTATCTAAAAAATTTGAAAAGACAATATCCTTCTATGGCCTAGATTTAAGTATCACACCAAAATGGATGTCCTATGTTAATTAGGCTAAAAAATACTTTTTAAATTGTGTTTTCAAATTTTTATTTTTTTCGACTTTTCATTAGAATGAAAAGAGTGTATATTTTAAAATTTGGGTGCCGTAACATGGTTTTTTTAATATTATTTCATTGCAGTACTATACATTTGTTGTATGAAATCACTTTTATATATATATATATGAGTAACGATCTTATAGGACCTTGCCCCACCTACATGCATGGACCCCAACTTATCACCGTCGATTTCGATCCTAATCTCAAGGTGAGATTTGAATTCCTCTCTTTTTAATTCCTCCATGTCAGACACCTCTCTTGTTCAATGCCCCTCTCTCTCCATCTCTCATTGTCTCTACCACCTACCCATTATCAGCTCACCCTCTCTTTCTTTTGCCCCCCCTCTCTCTCAATCTCTCTCGTTCTCTCCCATCCATTCTCAGCTCACCCTCTATCTAAAACCAGTCACCCCTCCCTCTCACTTACTCTTATTCTCTGTCCGATTCACTTTCAGCTCACCCTCTCTCTCTCTCTAAATCAATTGTTCTATCTCTCTCTCTCCGCCCAACACAGCTCTCTCTCTCTCCGTCTCTCTTGTCCCAACATGGTTCTCTCTCTGTCTTTCTTGCCCAACTATCTTTCAGCCCCACAGGGGTCTCTCTCTGGGGTTTTCTGGTTCATCCCAGTTTCCCTTGTTCCCGGGTTTTCTGGTTCATCTCAGTTTCCTTTATTCCCAGTTTTAGTGTCAACTCTCTCTCTTTAATATGATTTTCTAAAATTTTTGTAAACACTCAACCTTCTTCAATATTGTTTCATTTCTTGCTATTGCTTTTTTTAATTTTCACCCTTTTCCTGGTGTTTATGTTTCTTCATATATAATTCAATAAAATTGTGTTTGGGTTTGCAGGAGTACAATACCAGTGTAGAATTCTGTTGGGCCCCATTTCTAGTTTATTTGGGATTTTGGCAGTTGATTGTTTTTGTATAGTTATTGGTTTTAATTGGTTCGCCAAGACACTGGAAGTAGAGAGGCGAATCATCTTTTTTCAGGTTGTTGTTGTTGCTTAGAAGTGATGAAGATTCGGTCATGGTAGTAAACAATGAAGAGGTGTTTGTTGAACATGCGTAGGCCTAGTTGCAGTAGGATACGTGTTGTATACTTTTAGATTGGTTTTTAATTATGTTGTATACTCTTAGATTGGTTTTTAATTATGGACTCAGTCCGTTGGTTTATAACAATTACTACTATACCAATACACTAGGTTACTGCCTCTGTCTCTCCAAAAATTTGAAGCTACACAGTTCGGGGTAGACGGCTCTTACTTCCCTTTGTCAATTTACTTTTCGAAATAAGTGGTTAGTTTGGATGTACCAAAAAAAAAAAAAGAAAAAAAACTATACATCCAAAAGGACATGATAAATGGTTGTGAAAAAAAAAAAACATGATAAATGGTTGTGAAAAAAGATACGTGGATTTATAATCTCCCATAGCCATTATAGAGCATTACTGTAGATGCGGACCACAAATAGGTTAACAGTAGTGAAAAAAGATTGCCTTAAAGATAGTAAACCGTAATTTTTAACAATCAAATTTGAGATCGTGAACTTCACTACCCCAGATGTGCTTCAATAATATTTATTTGCCAATTTCTGTACTTCAATTTAATTTTGTAATTTCTTTGATGCCTAATACATTGCTCGACAAGTACAACAAAACCCACACCATGAAAAAAAACATAAAATCATCATTCCATTTAATAAATATTTATATCCATTTATCCCTAAGTCTGAAATTCTATTTCTCTGTAATCTACACTCTATAAACACCCCAACCACTGAATATAAAGCGACAAAAATAAAAGGAGAGAGAGATAAAAGAGCCTCTCTTTTTATCCACAGATTACTCTCTCACTACTTCAACCCAATATTTTCCTCAATTTCTCCCTCATTTGGCCTTCACAAATCTCTAAAGCCCCTCTCATACCCAGAAACCCTAACCTTCGCAGCTCTCTCCAAACCCCTCTTCTGCTTTCTCTTCAAACTCCTTTACAAATTCCGACCAACTCGCCGGAAAGTGGCCGGAAAACTCAATCTCCTCTCCGGAAACCGCGTCCAGGATCTCCAGCAACCCCACGATCCGACGGCTCACCCTTCTCCTCAGCTCCCTGATCTCCGGAAAATGCGTGTGCACTTCGTCGAGGCGAAGGAGAAGCGCCATCAACCGCTCGTTGAACCGAACCCTCTCTCTCTCATCGACTCGGACCCTGTCCACGGTCTCCTGGCGCTGCATCAGAGCCGTACACTTGTCGGCCTCTGAATTCACGGCCACGATCGTCTTCAGCTGGGATCGAGCCACGTGGCCGCGGTACGACGCTTGGATCTTGGATGCGGCGGCGTGGATCGACGCTATGTTGAGGTGGACGTGGATGGGGATTGCTCCTTCTTCGATTGAGGACTGGATTGGGATTTGGTGCTTTGTTCGGGGCAAGGGATCTCCCGCAGTAAACCAGACGGAGGAAGAGTAGAAGTAAGCTGCTCCTTCCATTATTTCTTCCAACTTTGCTGAGTTCGAACTGAGATGGGTTTATATCAAGTGTTGCACAGACTATTTTAGTCATTCATTTGTATGATGGGGTGCAAGTCTAAAATTGCCCATGTCTTTATTGGGTAGGACGGTTTGTATCCCATTATCATGAAGTGAGGTCCGGTTTGGCTTGAAAGCCCCTTTTTTATGGAAAACTTTACCCTTTTCTAAGAAAAGGAAAATGGGGAAATTTTACTTATTATTATTATTATTATTTTTTAATGAATGCATAGTACACCCACTATCCCCCACGAAGAAATAATTTTTGCAACGTAAACCCAAAATAGTTTATGCCCCCACGTCAAAAATTATATTTTTTAAGACAAAAAAATGGAAAAGGTTTATATAATGTTGCAAATTAAAATTGTAGAATTAAAGATGCACTTCAAAAATCCATCGGAAATGGTTGTTTTAATGTTGAAGAACTTTATAATTGATCATCTTGACATCGAGATATATGAATATCAAAAAAAAAAAATTAGTTCTAGAAATAGTGGATCTTGCAACACATTATCTAGACCGTCTATTTTCAAGACTTTCATATATTTATAGACAGTCATTTTTTGAGTTTCAAATTTTATAATTAAATATAAAAATAGATTTTCAGATAATCCTAAGAATTTTTTACGTTAAAATTGCATGTTATGATAAAATTTGGAGGTGCACCTTAATTGGATTGTTTAACATTGCAACCTTAAAGAAACCACACCCCAAAATTCAATTAGTCCAGCTTAGCACAATAACAACAGATATATGTATTGGACCGGCTTTATTTTAAAATAATGTGCGGATCCGACATACATTGTGTCAAATTGGCTTAATTTTAAAAGATGAAGGCTTGCTGGACCGACTTTATTTTAAACAATGTGTTGGTCTGTCACTCATTGTGTCAGGCTGGTTTAATTTTAAAAGATGGAAGTCAGTTCGACGCAATTATTTATTTTTAAAAGATGAAGCCGGTCCAACTTAATTTTAAACGGTGGGTGCCAAACTGGCACATTGTTGAACATTAAACCGGCTCTGTCGGACCGGCACATGTTTAAGATAAGGGTGCAGTTTGCATACGGATGCATCCGTAGGTGTAGAGGTAAGGTGCACCTTCAAAATTTATTAAGGTCTATCATTTTGATGTAAAATGCTCTTAGGATTATCTCAAAATCTATTTTTATATCTAATTATAAAAGTTTAAATTTCAAAAATGGTTATGAAAATCTTGAAAATGGACATTGTAGATAATATGTTGTAAAATACATTATTTTTGAGACCTAAATTTTTTTTATTTTTTATAGTTATATATCTTGATGTCGAGATGATCCATCGAAAGATTTTTCAATATTAAAATTACTTTTTTCTGATAGATTTTTGAGAGGCATCCGTGGTTCTACATTATAAGGTAGCATCCTTATATAAACTTTTTCCATAAGATAATGCGTGTCCTTTCCTAGCAAAATGCATTGCAATGCGAGCATGCAAAAGTAGTATTGCGCTATTCTTTTTCTTCTTTAGGGGAAATTATCGTTTGGGGAAATGCCTTCTTTTTGGGGAAATTATCGTTTGAGCCCCTCACATGAATGACATAAAAACCCCTTCCATTTTCTTTCAGGATAATTACAAGCCCTTTGTGTCAGATCTAGGTCGACTTAAATTTTGATCCTATGTACTTTGTTGATATATGTACAATGAAAGAGGGATCTCTCTCTACTCCTTTTTGAAGGAGATCGGTGGTTTTTTTACTTGGGTCTGGATTTATCTTTGCTTTCTAGTTTTTTTTACGACTTAGGGTTCAAATCAATGGTTTAAAAAACGGATCGGTGACCCAGATCAGGCTTCCAAAAAACCCATCCGGATCGACGAATCGGCGATAAGGATCGGGAATCGGGTGAATCGGTAAAAATAAAGCTTAAAAAAAATCCGAAAAAATTATTAAAATTCATTATAAATATTTTTTTTTAGAAATTCAATAAGAAATGAGGGTACTCCATTAAGAATTTTCATGTTTTTGAATGAATATGTGAATATTGATATATTCTTTCCCTGCATGAACCGCCATTCAGCATTTAATTACATCACACAAAAGCATAAACATATAATTATCATGGAATAAGTATATCAACATACATGGACTACAATAAAGCATAAAATTAGTAACATATGATCTAAAAATAAAATGATAGACGACGTTATTGTTTTTCTTGGTCACGCTGGTGCCATCGATTGAATTTGTTTAACAATTCATTGATTCGATCTAAAAACGAATCATCGATATTAGCAGGCGTCTGACTATTCTCAAATCCCTGAGTGTTAGTGTTTTGTTGTGTTCCCAATCTAAAATCCCCGAAGATTGTCCATCTTTCATGCTCACCTGCACTGTCGTGCTCATCCCTACACTGTTGCTGTTGGGACTCGATATGTGAATAATATGGCTGGGATAGGGTGGCCTCATAATCATCATCTCTTTCATTTTCTCTTTGAATAATATGGAATTAAAAAAAAAAAAAACAAATTTTCAAAAAAATCGATCATGGATTAC
>NW_006497658.1:1748111-1771756 GCF_000471905.2 Amborella trichopoda
ACCGTTCGGGGTTTTCAAAAACGAAACTAATAAGTTTTTCAATTTTTTGAGAAATCGAAAAATAAGCTTTTTCGGTTTTTGAAAACCGAAAAGTAACCCAATTCAAATTTTCAAAAACTGAAATAGGGTTTCCTCCTTCAACAAGCAAAAAGTAATCCAATTCCAATTTTTGGTGTTTGAAATACCGAAAACACGACATTTTCGGTTTTCAAAAACAGGAAATGTGTCTCTTTCTAGTAAATTTTCAAGTAAGTTACTGGAAAATGGAAGATAATTTTAAGTTTTTGAAAGTCGAAAATATCTATTTTTCGGTTTTTGCAATACTAAAAACACAACATTTTTGGTTTTTCAAGAACAAAAAATCTGTCTCTTTCCAATAAATTTTTCAGTAAGTTACTGGGAAATGAAAGATAGTTTTCGGTTTTTGAAAAACCAAAAACACGACAATTTCGGTTTTTCAAAACCAAATATCCGAAAATTTTCATGTAAGTTGCCGAAAAATAAAAGATAATTTTCGGCTTTTGAAAAACGGAATTCGATTACTGTTTGGTTTTTCAAAAATTGAAAAAAAAAGAAAAGAAGGAAAGAAGCTTATTTTTCAAATTTTAAAAAACCAAAACATTTAAACAAAGAGATTGTATACAATGAGACTATTTATCTTTGATACAAGGAGGTCACAATTACATACAACCATCTGATGTGAAATCTGATAGCTTGCGTGTGTCACAAAGTTCGATCAATTTTTTTTTGAAGTTTGAGTTTGGTCAATACAATAAATGCAACCATCTAATTTCACATCCAATGGTCAATATTAATTGTGACCACCTTGTACCAAAGATAAATGGTCTCATTATATACTTTTCCTAACAAAACAAAAAAAAGTAGTCTTTTTTTTTAAAAAAAAGGACATATATAAGGAAAAAGTTTATATAATGTTGCAACCTTAAAATGTAGAATTGTAAATGCCCATGAAAAATCTATCAAAAAAGGTTATTTAATATTGACAATGTCAAGATGTATGAATATAAAAAAGAAAAAAACAAAAGATTTTGAGTCTCAAAAATAGTGTATCTTGTAACACATTATCTAGACCTCTCATTTTTATGATTTTCATATGTTTGTAGATCTACCTGATTTTAATGATTTTTGAAATTTAAAATTATATAATTAAATATAAAAATAGATTTTCAAATAATCTTAAATTGTGACCTCCTTGTATATAATTGTGAGGTCATAATTACGTATGATATAATTTGGAGGTGCGAATGAAAACTTCACTGTAATTTCCAAAATTATATATATTATGATATAATTTGGAGGTGCGAATGAAAACTTCACTGTAATTTCCAAAATTATATATTATGATATAATTTGGAGGTGCGAATGAAAACTTCACTGTAATTTCCCTCTTTTTCACACACGGACGTGCAGTCACACATCAGAGTTTAGGTGTCGGACGGTCCATGTGTGCATGTGCGTGTGTGAAAAAGATGTAAGAGTTTTTAGCGGTTGTGTCGCTGCAGTGAGCACAGAGTTTGATCCATGGGAAACTTCTCTGAATTTCCCTTCCCACTTTGCTGATTTTCATTGAATCGTAGTGGTGAATAAAGAGGGATGTACAGAGAGAATGTCTGTCAATTCACAGGTTCAAATGTGAATAGTACAAAATGGAAAATCATTTAAAAGAAAGTTGAGTTTAAGCTACTTTCCCTTCTAAAAACCACTGCCATTGGAGAGAAGAGGTTTCTTCACCCTAGAGAGACATAGAAGATGTGGAGCGACAAGAGGCTTCACTCTCTCCTTGGTGCTCTCTCCATTGGTGCTCTGATCTACCTAAATTTTGGGGGTGATTTCAGCCAGTATTTCCCATTTCTATGGCAACCCAAGATGAGTTTTGTTGAAGTCAACAATACCCATTTCTCAGTTGATGGGAGAGCTCTGTATGTCAATGGGTGGAATTCGTACTGGTTAATGGAGCAGAGCATTTGGCCTTCTTCTAGACCAAAGGTCAGGAAGATCTTCCGGCGAGCTGCTGATATGGGCATGACAGTTTGTCGAACTTGGGCTTTTAATGATGGCGGTACCCATGCTTTGCAGATCTCTCCTCGTAATTTCGATGAGAAAGTGTTCGAGGCAAGTGGGGCTTCTGATTTTATTTTATTTTTCTTTCGAGATTGCGTATTTTCTGTAGTTGACATCTTTTGTATTTCATTTCCTAGTAATCGTTGAAAGATATGTTTGTTTTGGGTTAATTGGGTTACTGTTTTTCTATCTCTGATTGAAAGATGGTTTTCCATTTGGAGGTGGTTTTATGTGTGGGTGTTTGATGATCCAGTCTGAAATTTTTTTAGCTTGTCTTTGGATTTGTTCTAACATTTCTTTGGTTTTGGTGGGGGGTTTCCTTTAATTTTCTTGTCAGGAGCCAGATTATTTTGGAATTTCCTACGTTCCTTCTGTGATGCACACATAATTTTCGGATGGGACTTTAGGTCTCAATGATCTGCTGTTATATGAATGGTGTTTGATTGAGGGATGATTTAATATTCATTCAAATTGTTGGATTTTATAATAAGGAAGTGATCATTGGACTAGGGTTGCAAGCCAACCTCTGACCAACTCAAAGAAACAAAAAATGTGGTTATTGGATTTGCACGTGGTTCATTGTGGATTTAGTTTCTTGAATTTGGACTGGAAAGACATGACATTTTATACTCTAATTCAACTGGGCTTAATATGTCTGTTATTGCTATGCAGTCTCTTGATCCTATTTTCTTTTGTAGTTCCATTCTAAAGTTATTTGTAGTCAACTTGAGGAGTTCGAATTGTGGCATAAAACTCTTGTGTGATGTTAAACTGTGGTGTATCTTTGGCAGAAAAAGGCCAAGGAAATCAAATAGACAATATTCATATCTAAGAGAGTGTTACATTCCTTTCAGAGAAAGGCCCTTGCTACTCAACTCTCGTTCAAACCCAAAAACATTTTTGGCTTACCTGCACAAGTTTATCGCTCTGTAGTCCCTTACCTATTTAATCCTCAACTGATTTACAACTATGCATGTCTATAGCCTTTGAAACAAAGTCGTCCTGACCCACTTCTCACGAAACCTGAGTGGTGAGAGTGGCAAGCTCCACCTTGATATGAACATGATCCCATGGATGCTTGTCAATTGTAATATCATGTTTCTTGGGTGTAATTCATTAGTGGATTGAGAAGATTCAATTACTAGGAGTGATCAAGTTTTCATTTTTCAACACAATTTACTTGATGCATCATGCAAGCTCACTAGAGAAAGGGGGGTGCTATTGTCACTCTTGTTTGCTTATTTCACCCCCAAAACATGGGCCGCAATACTTGACTCAAATCTTCAAAAAGAATTATTGACTCAGTTCTTTGATACTGCCTTCCATGATTTGGGTGGGAATAGTCGAATTATTGGTGAGAATATCATCCTGGAAGAAGAATTGTTAGTGCAGTTTGCCTTTGCCCTTCATTTGGCTCTTTGAATGTGCTGTAATGAGATAGGTAAAACCTTTCAAGGGCAAGACCAGTGTTGCCAGATTCGCTTCCGAGTCTTCTTCGGTTTGGGTGGGAAAATGAAGCAATTCGGTACTTCGGCTGATTTGGAGGAAGACTTTGGAATTTTTAAAATTTTTTAATATCAATAAAGTATATATTTATATGTATAAATATTTCAAAAATAAAAAATTCAATAAGAAAAAAAAGACAATTCTATGCTTCGGCCGAAGGGGTTGGAGCTTCAGCTGAAGAGGCCGAATCACACCGAAGCAGGCCAAAGCACATAATTGTCTTTTTAAAGGACAATTTTGTGCTTCGCCCAAAGAGGCCGAATCAAACTGAAGTGGCCCGAAGCAGCCTGATGCAGGCCGAAACGGATGCACTACAGCTTTGCTTCGCTTCGTTCTAGGCCGAAAATCTGAAGACTTTGGCCTCTTCAGCCGAAGCAAAGCGAATCTGACTACATTGAGCAAGACATTAATGTGAGGTACATAGAACTCATGCCTTGAAGCTATACTTTCACCTGGTGCCATTTATTAATTATTTCATATCTTTCACTTGGCTTGTAGCATGGTCCATTTTTAACTTTTGCCCAATATCCCCTTCCATCTCAAATCCTTTACATTTTATTTTAACACAATGATTTTGTTGACGAGTGTTATCTGAACCTGTGGGATTTTATTTGAATTTAGAACTTATCATGCCAGATGTTTATGGATCGCGTGAAGTATCTGTATCGCATATGTGGTGTTCTATTCATTATTTGCCTATAATAAACCAAAAAGGATGGTGCTCTTCAAGCATCAGTTGGTTTTGATTCTTCTGTTTTTTTTTTGAAATACTATATTCAATCAAGGAATTCTGATTCCAGGCACTGGACTTTGTCATCGTTGAAGCACGGAAGTACAAGATCAGGCTGATTCTTAGTTTAGTAAACAATCTGAACGCATTTGGTGGAAAGCGTCAGTATGTGAAATGGGCACAAGAAGATGGAGTTAATGTGACTTTCTCAGATGATTCATTTTTCTCAGATCTGACAATAAAGGGCTACTTTAAGGATTATATCAAGGTAAATTCTGTGAAATTGTCACGTGTTACTATCCGGAAGTGGTAATAACTGTGTTTTTTGCTTTGTCATTTCTAGGTACATTGAGGTTTAGTGACTATTTTATCCTGGTTGCTATTCGATTACATTGTTCTTTAACGATTCTTCATGTTGTTTCTATGTTACCTTTATTTGAAATCTATAAAATAACAAAAATTACCCTTCAGAAAATCAACAAGTAGAGGAAAATGATTGTTTGGCAATTCTTCGAAGTCAAAATTTTCAATTCATAGGGATCAATTATCCAATTTTGTACAGGATTTTGTAAATCCAATTTCGTAAATCTAACTTTGAAGCAATGAAGCTACGTGTGTGTGTCAACACACGGATGACAACCCTTGAATGACTGCCAAGTTATGCTTCAATGAGTTATACTGCAAATGAAAATGAATATGCATTTGTCTCAAAATGTAGATGGCCATCTGTTGGATTTTCACAAACTGCATTTGAATGAATGGTTTTTCCTAATGACGATTTAAAAGGATCACACTTCAACTTCACAGAAACTCGTCGTGAAACTGCCAAGAATAGGTTTGCTAATAAGAATTTGATCTAGAAGGATCACTCTGGATTGATCTGCTCATGGTAAAAAATGATTACACCTTACTTGACTACAGCAATGGACTGACAAGGAGATTATCATGGAACTCTTGAATGACTGCCAAATTATAATTCAACAAGTAACCCTTGTTTGGTTGCAAATAAAAATGAATCTTCATTCTTTTCAAAATGCAGGTAGCCATCTGCTAGATTTTCACAAACTGCATTTAAATCACTTTGTGGTTGGGGTTAGTTTGGCTGCCATTTCCCCCATTAGCTTTGCTTAATTGCGAGTCAAAAACATCACACTCAACTGCATAGGACACTTCATGGTATTGTCAAGAATAGGTTTTCTATTGACAATTTGATCAAGGAGGATCACTCTGGTTTGATCTGCTTATGCTACAAAATGGTTTCAGACTGGTTCCTTTCTCAACTATGGCTATGAAGAATATTATTGTCGCAATTCTTAAATGACTGCTGCAGTATGATTTAGCGAGTTACCCCTTGTCAACTACATAGTGACAATTTAATAGATTGTTCGAGAAGGGTCACACTGGATCGATTTTTCATGGCAAAAAATGATTAGAGAATCTATGCTTTCTTCATATAGCAATGAAGAATTAGAATGGCTATCTTTTTGTTTTACTGTTACCAAAGCCAAATCCCAAATTGAAACTCATTAAAATTCACTGAAATTTTGCAAACAAACTTCCCAAATATGGACGAAATAGAAGAATCTGGTTAACGACGTAGCCATCAAATTGCCCTCTTCTTGGAATTAATACGTTTTTAGGTGGAAACTCACCTGATACGTGGATTTGAACTTCGATTCGCATTAGGTCTTTTTACCTATAGCAAAATCAGCTGCACAGAATAGCCGTCTGAAACTTGTTGGACGACTGTCAAAATAAATACTGAGATTCCTTTAAGAAGCTGAATGATTGTAACTATTTATTTTTATTATCTTTTATGGATTAAGAACTGGTTTTCTTTTAATAATTCTGTGAAATTACAAAAAGTCTCCGCATTTTCATCAAAGTTAATTTTTAAATTGTGATTTGGGACCTTGGCTATGTGTTCTGACTTTGACATAATGGGTTGCAACAAATGCCTGGCTTTGACATAATGGGCTGCAACATATGCATGAGATTCAAATCTCAGCTAACTTGCCCAAAAGAAAAATGTATATAAATATAGTATATTGACTGCATGTATTATTATTATCTACACTAGTTATATTGGCGCTTATCAGAAAAGAAACTACATAATGTAGTTTATAAATGTTTTATTGTTTCAAGGTTTTTAAAGTTGAATACTCCTGATTACTCTAAGATGATCCAAAATTGTTTAAATATGTCAATATAGCTGTTTGATAACAATATGATATCCCAAAGGGGGGAAAAAAATATACTATCGATAGTTTAGTGTAGTGAAACTATTTTTCCTCACCTAATTTTATACCAAGAAAAATGCCTCAAGTATTCCAAGTATAAATAAAGTACCAAAATTTTGTTGAATCAGAAACTTGTGTGTAGTTCATAGCGTATTTCACCTGGTTCAAGCATCATCAAGTTGCTTAGTTTGTTTGTTGAAGCAAAGATACATGGATTCAGAGAATCTTAAGTATGCAAAAAAATTTGAACTGAAAATATGCGAGAACAGGATTGCTAGCTGCTGGATATTTGTATTTTCCCAATGCATTGGACCAGGGATCTCTTTCTATGCATATATTCTCTATTGTTTGAAGGTCACTATTTATGATCTAGACTGATGTTATTTTAATGGTCTTGTAACTAATTGCTGCTAAAGATTAAGCTAATGTGGGATTTCTTCTTGTTTCCATGCCACAGACAATACTGACAAGAAAAAACAGTTTCAGTGGGGTTAGGTACTCTGAGGAGCCTGCCATATTTGCTTGGGAACTCATTAATGAGCCCAGATGTGTTTCCAATTCATCTGCCCCTCTTCTCCAGGTAAAAAGAATTGAGGATTCATTCACATGGTGCATCCCTGTTGAATATTTCATGTTCAAGCATTGATCTTATTTAATAGATTTTTATTTTTTTAAATTCTGAGGATGATGAACGCCTCTGCAAGTCTGTTTTCCCTCGCAAGGCCCTCGTCTGAGAGCTTTGTTTCCTTTGACCATCACCGTATTTAGCAATGTCTGTCAAGCTCCCCCATTCAATGCTGCCACCTAGCAAGGGCCTTGGCTATGTAAATCTACTATCCTACCCACAAAGAACCCTCCAGACCCCTGCCACAAAAAGACCATTGGTCCCCTACTACCTTGCAACATCCAACAAGAATATATTCATGCTGCAAACCATACAAACCTTGTACTTCCATATGCGTTGACCCTCAAGCCAGAGAAAACCCACAAAAATACTTACCATGAGAGATGTATTACCCCCAGTAAAGCAGAAATTCAAAGTCTTTGCCAGCCTTCCAATCTCTATCATTATTCTTGCCAAGCATCCAATCCCCGTGCTTAAAAACCCACCAAGGCCGAGTACCAGAAATCAGGGAAGAAAAAACAAAAGCACCATATCTGAAGAATACTCCTCAGAATCCTCTTCTGCTTGCACTAACCATATAAATCTGGATAATAGCTCCTGCAGAGGACTATTAGGACCATTTTTTATAGAAATATCAGTTTGGCACCAAGGTGACAATTTGAAACCAAACCTATATGCACCACCAATGATCCATCATGTGATATTAGCAATTAAGAGTCCTTTTTATCCAGCTTTTCTCGTTCTCTTTCAAACAAAGAATTTACATGCTTGATCCCTCTCTAACCTAACCTTCTGTTTCTCTTCCCAACCTCTCCCTCCCAAATGATCTCTGTTTCATCAACTTGCTGTTTTCATTCACCTACATCCTGTCTTGGTCGCCCTCCAGCCGTCTGCTGTAGATGCTCCATGGGATGCCAACACCTCGCTTAGACAATCACCTCACCCTGCAACAAGTACCACATGGATTCCTTTGGATTGGGAATCAGTGGGATTCATTGACGCAGCTGAGGAAAGAAGTATAATTGCTGATGACTCCCTTGAGGGGATGATAATTGCCATGGCCTCACTCATGAACTGTCCGTAGGCAGGATTAAGGATGCATCTTGAGCCAATGCCGCCAAAGAAAAGAAGGAAAGAATTCTGAGAAATCACAAATGGGGGCAAAGGAAAAGGGCCTGGGAACCAGAGAATTAAAGAACTAGGAGAAACATATTCCCACTTTCAACTGGAAAACGGCTGCTATTGTCTTTATTGCTCTTTCCTGCTAACGTGATGATTCTATCTAAGGACATGGAAGAGGACCCAATGAAATGGGATTTGCTGAACTTTTAGCGGTCCAAAAGGCTTTACATTCTTGCCGTCCAAGAAACTAAAATGGATGCCCCAACCCCAGACTAATCACCTCTGTGGGGTAGAAACCCACTGGAGTGGGAAGCTATCCCGGCCTAAGGAAGCTCGGGGGATGTCTGGGTACTATCGGGCCTAATATCTCACAAACATCAAATGTGAACGCTCTACGTTTTCTATATTTATATTATTTTAGACCAAGGATATTATCCCAAATTGTCTATGAGAGAATCATTTTGGCCTGAGTGAGATTCCATCTTGACAATTTCAGCCTACCTTGGTTGCTGGGAGGAGACTTCAATGCATCTCATTGGACCTTTTGTAAAAGTAGAAATAGGTGAATTACACCCAGTCTCAGTTTTCCTCAACCCTCATGACCTTCTCGACATTCCCTTGAATGGAACAAATTTCACATGGTCCAATTGTTGTGAACAACCACCTTGACAAAACTTGATCAGTTTCTCCAATCCGCAAACAGGAAATCTGTTTTCCAGGTTATCACTCCTTTGTGCTTCCTAAACTCACCTCAGACTACCTCCCGGTGTGCTTGGACACATGTCAGTGAACATCTGGACCAAAACAATTCAAATTTGAACTTCTTTGTCTCAAAGATAAATATGCCTACAATCTAATTAAAACATAGTGGAATTCCTTTGACATCTCCTGCTGGATGGGATTAAAAATTTGTAGGAAGCTTCAGCTGTTGAAAGGGAAGCTCATATAATGGAATAAATCATCCTTTGGGAACTTAAAATCTAGAACAAGGGGCCTGCTTTCTGAGATATCTGAATCAGATGGTGTCGAAGAAGTAAGAAACTTTGAAATTATGAGAGCGCCAAAGCAGGTTGCATGCAAGAGCAGATTTTGAAGAGATTTGGAAACAAAGAGAAATATTTGGTAGACAGATCATGGATTAAATTGCTCATAAAAAAGGTGCCTGAAACATGAGTTTTTTCTCAATAGAACTGCCAATTCTTTGAATAAAACTGCCGATTGCAGAAGAACGGATAAAGCTATCTCTAATATCAAGTCAAGGGGAAGGTCTACTAAGAGAAGTCCGAAATAGAGAAGTCCGAAATAGAGAATGTATGCATCCGAAGTTTTTTTTTTTTTGGATGGAGTTGTATGCATCCAAATTTTCGAAGATCTATTTCGAGCGGAAATAGATATTGCGACCTAGAATGAATAATGTTCAATTCAACAGATTATCAGAGGCTACTGTGAATTGATTGGAGAGACCTTGAGAGAGAGAAGAGGTGAATAATGCCATTTTTTAGTCTAGGCTAAGATGGAGCTCTGGGACTTGAAGGCTTTTAAGCATGGGTTTTTTTATATAGAAGACATGCAAATTTTCTTGGTGTTCCATTCTAGAGGCACTTTCAGAAGGCCTTGAGTGCTATTTTCAAAAAAAAAGAAAGAAAGAGGGGGCTGAAGAAAGTAGGTATCTCCAACCTATTAGCCATTTAAGTAGCACCTATAGGATCCTGTTATGGCACTTCCTTCAAGGTTAAGAGAGGTCCTAAATGAAGTAACCTCTCCATCCCAAGGAGCTTTGATGGTGCATTGATTGCATATGAATGGATTCACCAAAGATGCTAACTAGGAACTCCAGGTATCATTTGTAAGTTGAACCTAGAAAAAGCATATGATCATGTAGAATGGATGGTCCTAGATCAAAGCATGTCCCTCATTGGGTTCGGGAAGAAATGGTGTTTCTAGATCATTGCCTGTATCTCATCAGTTAGATTATGTCCTTCTCAATGGAACTCCTTGTGGCTTTTACTCTTGCTTTAGAGGCTTTCGTCAAGGCATCCACTATCACCTTTTCTATTCTAGGTTATAGCTGACAATTTCAGCAGAATGATCTCTTGTTATATGCTGCCACGCTGATCCAAGGATTCAAAGCTAGCTGCAATGTACCCTTGATCTCACATCTTAAGTATCCCAATGATATGTTGATTTTCTGCATCATCAATCCAAGATAGATTGCTTTTGGTTACTCTTAGGTGCTTTGAGTTTGCCTCTCAACTCTGAGTTAACATGAATAAGACAACACTGTTTGGAGTGGATCTCAATCTATTTGATCCCTAAAAGGTTTGGCCAATCATTGGGGTATAGTATCGAACTGTTGCCCAGTAGATATGTTGGCCTGTCCCCTTGTGTGAGTGAACTGAAGAAAATACTTTGGATAGTGTCAATGAGAAGTTTGAGAGATGCCTAGGCTCTTGGAAGTGCTGGTATATTTCAGAGCTCCCAAAAGGGGATCTTCAAGCTTGATTCTTAAATTTTGAATCTCGATCCCCATTGTTAAGGATCCTGATCCCCATCTTTATGACCAAGATAATGACTAAACTAATGATTTTCTTTATTTACAACCAACTATATATATAATATATTGCATTCTTGCTGGCTATAAATAAAGAGGTCTCTACGTTAAAAGGTATATATAGTTCTGGACCATAAATACTCTTTAAGGTTGGAAGCAAGATCCCCAAGAGGTTAGGAATGAGACCCCTAACATTTGGGGATTTTGATCCCCCGACATATGCATTGTACAAACTGTGCTCCTAACTATAGGAATCTTCTAGCCTTTCATGATCCCCGCTTCCATCCTGATCTCGCTCTCTGTCCCAACAATTGTGCATCAGATTCATGGTTGGTTCCAGGCATAGAATTCGTTGTTGTTAGACTTTTGGTTAGGTGCACAAGTACTTGCTGAGAGATCTCCTACTTTGTCTTAGTTGCCCTCCAACATCAAAATCTTGGTTTCCTAGTCCTTCAAAATAACAAGTGGTTGACCCTCATGGAACTCATTTATCAGGCAGAACCTCTAAGACGAGATCACAGAGTACATCGAACTGCAAAGGTTTCTCCAGCGGGCATACATCCCAATTTCATGGGTTTTTAAGTTGTTTTGGTTTAGACCCCGAGAAGCAAGGAAATCTTCTCAGTAAGGTCCTTTTCCTGGGTTTCGGCATGTTTTTCACTCCCACTAGTGACAGCGCAAAAGGTATGGGCTGTTTCAGCTCCACAAAATGTTCAGGTTTCTGGATGACTGGCTATACTAGGTAAAACACTCACTTCTAAGTTTTAACCATCTCTGAGACTGTAGTGTACTTATTCCTAATATGTGGGAATGGAGGGGAAACAGTGTTCCATCTTTTCTCCATTGTAAAGTAGCCCAGTCAGTATGTTCTTTTATTGTAGGTTTTACATGGGTTCTTCCAAGAACAGTGGAAGAATTTCTTCAACAATGGGCCTCCTCCCCACTTCCACCGTTGGGCCTCATTCTTTGGCACATTGGCTTATTGCCTATGCTATGGCTGCTTTGTCTGGAATGAAATGCAATGACCTTTTAGAAGGTAAATACTCTTAGTCAGTTGTAACTATTGAAAAGATTTGGGCTGTGTGATTGACTGCATTCTTGTAAAAATAGCATTTGGTGTTATACACACCAAGATCTTCATCTACATTGGCAGTATATTGCTTCAACCCCACAGTATATTGCTTCAACCCCAAAGAACAAAAGACCTCAAAGTTGGATCCCACCTCCCCCAAACACCATCAAGTTACATTCTGATGCAGTTCTAAGGGCAACCCAGTTACATTAGGTATAAGAAGCCCTTTTCGGAATGACCAGGGGAAAGGTCTATGCTTGTACTTTGGTCCAGGGGATACTTGCACTGCTTGTGAAGCCAAGTGAAGGCCCTTTTGGCTGGTCTCAGAATATATAAATCTGAGTGAGGCCCTCTTATTGTGGAAGGAGACTTCACTAATGGTTTCAGATGGCCCCAGGATTCCTCAAACTGGAAACTTCAAGAACTTTTTAGTGAGATTCAAGACAACATACAAGGCTTAAGTGTCACCCTCCAACATACTTGTGGATCACATAGCCAAAGAAATAACGCATAGATCCACCTTTTATAGCTAGAGAAATATAGTTTAAATTGTTCCTATTTTTGTAATAGTTCCTAATTTTTTATAAAGTCTGTCATAGGACACATGTGCATTAATTTTGTGACTTTCAATCTCATCAATAGAATTCAAGATCGTAATTTATCACAAAAAAAATGTACCACTTTGTACCTAGCTCCATAGGTATCAATCTGGTGAGTTCATTATCAAATTAAGTCTGTTTAGTACATGTTCTTTCTGATGTCAATATTCTATTGTTAACAGGCTTGGATCAATGAGATGGCAGCACATATTAAATTTTTGGACCATAAGCATCTTGTAACTGTTGGCCTTGAAGGGTTTTATGGGCCCACAACACCCGAAAAATCAAATGTAAATCCTGGCAGCTGGGCAGCTTCCTTGGGATCAGATTTCATTCAGGACTCAAAGTCGGAGTACATTGATTTTGCTTCTGTTCACTCCTATCCTGATAGTTGGTTAGTGAAAATTTAACCCCAAATCTGCATAAAAATCCACCATTATATATACTTTTTTTTCATACTAGTTTCATTTATATTATTCATTTTTATCTTTTTTGTTGTCTACTAGGATCCCGAATGCCAGGCTGGAAGAGAAGGTCAAGTATCTTTCAAAGTGGGTTGATTCTCATATAAATGACGGGGAGAATGTTCTGAAGAAACCAGTGCTTTTCACTGAAGTTGGTTCACTGCGTGGCAATATGCATGACCCTCATGGTGGTGGTGTTTTGTTGGAGATAGTATATGATAAGATATTTGAGTCAGCACGGAAGAAACAAGCAGGAGCAGGAGCCTTGGTGTGGCAGTTAACCGTCCAAGGCTTGGATAAGTATGGAGACGAGTTCTCTTTGGTAGCATGGGATCAACCTTCAATATATAAACTGATGCTTGAACAATCTTGTCGATTAAAAGTTTTATGCCAGGGATCTGAAATGGGTAGCAAGATTAGCAAGTCTGCTCCTTGTTCATGATCTGACATACTAGATGTGGGATAGATGTGAAAGGAGGAAGGGAAGGACTGGTAATTGGGAAAGTATGCTGTGGTCCCATGGACTACAGGAAACTGTAGTCCATTTCTGATCATGATTTTCAGATGATGAAATGACAAATGATGATGGGGAGTGGGATGCACCATACCGAACATGATTCAGTGGGTTCCACACTCCATTTTGTGTCCCAATGAACTCTGGTTTTCCATAGTAGATTAGGTTATGGTATACTTCCAGTTGGTGAAATATTTGAAATCTCATTCTTCAAATATTTAGAGAGAAGCGATTGTTTTATCCAATCAGGACTATCTATTTAAATTGTTGGATTTTTGGGAGAAGTAATAATGCTCTGATAGGTAGGGTGGGGATGAACAGAAGAGGACACTTCTGTACAGCATAATGTAAAATTTATTTGTTTATTAACTTATCGATGAAAAAAATTATATTGGCATATTGTGTATCAGCTAGCAGTACTTCCGTATAAAGGAAATTGTTTATTATACTTCTGTTTGAAGGAAATTGTTTATTATTTCAGGCTATTGGTTTGATTTGCCTCCATGCCCATGTAACTGTGTATTACAGGGTTTTGTGCTGTAGCAACTCTTAAACTACCAAGTTCTGTATTCTCCATGAATTGGTTTTGGGGCTGCCAGACTTAAGTAACCAAGTTTCACTATTTTACCATGATATTGTTGCTAGGTTTTGGTTGTACGTATTTCATGGGGCATGAATTTTTCATGGGGCATGAATTTTTCATGGGGCACATGATTCAAATTCATGCTGTTCTATATTAATGCACAGAAGGGCAAAAAAAAAAGAATAAAAAAAAAATCCGGAGTATCACCGTATTGCAATTATTCTGCTTAGCATCAAGGTAGGAAAAGGAGTGAATAAGAATTGCAGTGTGCAGGAACTCTTCGCCCTCTTTCCAAGTGAAAAACAAATGTTTTAGAGGGCTTTATGCTGTTGTAACTCATATGAAGTGATTTGCTTCATGTATATGCAAAAAATTAAACATGCTTTCTAGAGGGCATCTCACTTTGAAAAGACTTCCTTAAGTTATCAGAAGATCCATGAAACGGCTTTAACTTGAGAAATTTAAGAGAAACTACACATTCAGCTTAAGAAACTCATGAACTTAAGATACATTTTGCACCAGACATATCATGGGCTTTAAGCTTCGCTGAATGAGTAGTAGCTAAGTAGCTAGGTGCCACTTGATGCCTTGATGCACTTCTTGTGGCTGTAGCCCGGTTCCTAAGTGGTCCATATCCATCTACATTTGTCTGATCAGCTGCTTTTATAAATGAATCGTAAGCATTGGAGATATCATTTGAAGCACAGCTCTCCACTGCCTCTCTCTCTTCATCCACAGTGGATTTCACTGAGAGCTTCTTATCAAGAGAGATTGGCTCAGGAAAGTTACATGCATCAATCTTTGAGCTCTCTCGAAGACGGGTGGCCATCCATCTCTCCAACCAACTCCATCCTATGTTTTGATCCGAGCTCTCGGTTTTGACCATGTTCCTCTTTGTGCAAGTTCTTAACTGTGGTCGATTAACAAAAGAAGAAATTCAGGGTGACGAATTACATGAAATACTCAAGAGATAAGCATACTGGGTATCCTCAAGTAATTCATGGTTTTACCTGCTGAGAGAAGGCATATGCCAAGGCCCTCTCACGTCTAGTCATTGCTTCAAGTTTATTCTGAATTCTTAACTTTAACTCATTGGTGCTCATTGTGCTGTCGTCCCAGTCTTCCTGCCACCAGAAAAAATATTGTTCTCACATGATAAGTATGAAAGCATACAGAGTGTTGGTCATATGCTTACTGTTCCTTTGAAATCAGAAAGTGTGAATGTCAATGTGAATGGTGAAACAATTTCCTTCAGAAGTTGTAGGCAGTTCCAATTCACAAAATAGATGGCTGCACAAGCTATTCGAATAATAAGCACAAAAGAAAAGTATATGTTAACCCCATCCAGTGCATAGCTAAGTTTATCTACTAGATAAATGAGGTTTCTTAAACAACATAACTGGCTAAGTTTATCTACTAGATAAATGAGGTTTCTTAAACAACATAACTGACGCACTAAACCTTCCTAGTTGGCTATCCAGACACAGCACCAAAACCTAACTGTGGAACTGGTGCCTTACATTCTCTAAAAAAACGTGGCCATCGCATCAATTGATAAATACTAAAATAATTAGAGAAAAAAATATAATTTACCTTGATCTTTCGGACATGGATCTGGCGCTTATGTTGCACCCGGCGTCTTACAGTCCCACTTCGCGAAGGAACATTAAGAAAGGAAACAGAATCCCCCACTTGAGCTTCAACTCTACTGCCCATTGTCTCCATGTTTGCATTTCCCTCTCCTTCCACTTCATTTACAGAATCCAACTCTTTTGTTTCTCTCTGTTGGCGGGTAGTCTTAAAACCAAACACCAATATATTGTTAAAAAGAACCATGAAACTGCTGAAACCAGTGAGAAACAAACAAAAACTAGATAGACATATCTTGTAAGTCTGTATACTCGTACATGTGTGGATGGATATGCACGCACACAGCGAGCACACTATTTGAAGGCAAATATGTTGGGAAAATGGGAGCATACTATTTATAAGAAAATATTCTCATATTTAAAGCATGTGCAAATAATATTAACCAGATTTTTCAAGGATACATGATCTTATAACTAGAAACAAGATTAAGAATGATACTTTCATGGTGGTAGGAATGAGATACAAGAAAGTGGAGGAATGATAAAACATGAGTGACTAAATTTATATAACGAACCACATATAAATCAACATAGATGGCACTATCAAGGGTTAACATAACCAACTACTGATAAGGAAGTAAGAATGTGTACAATAATGCTTCTGCATATGATGTTTTATTTTAGCGATTATTCTAACTATAGTGATGATATTAAAAATAGAGATACTGATAATGTAATTACTCTAACATTAGAGATAATTGATATTCAAGAATAAGTAAACTGTTCATATTCCATATAATTATCAGTGACGATTCCTAATAAAATGTTTTTACTTGATATGATGATCATTATAATTATCACTCATTGACACTTGCCACAGTAGGCCTATCCAGTTTGAGAGTAGGGAGAGAATTCAGGTCCTAACAGAAGAACCCTTTTTTCAGTGATACACACACGGAGGCATGAAGAGATTGAATTCACTTACTAAGAAGCCTCTAAATGCCGCTTGGATAACCAGTGCAGCTTTCTCTTTCTTGAGCCCTTCAATTGCTGACTTTTCCTTCATCAAATCTTCACATTCCTCCTCAGAAACATGAGCATGGCTTTGTTCAGTATCTGAAGGTTCTATCACAGGCTGTGTTACAGTGGCCTCAGAACTCTTGATCGACTCGCTGCGTTGAATTTGACTTTGTTCAATCTCAGAACCTTCTTCTGTTACAAGTTGTGTTACAGTTGGTTCTGAGCTCCTTATTGACTCAGTGTCTTCCTCTGCGAGAACTGAATTGAAGTCGTCTCCACACAAGTACGACCGAACCAAGCTCCATTTACTCTTATCGACCCCCACACCCTTTGACTGTTGAAAGGAATTCATAAAATTTCATTGATGAACTCAGGGTTAAAAAAACCAAAAACCCATTTGAAGAACTCTCATAGAACTAAAAACTGTGCATGTAATGAAGATGACAACCTAATTGGAAAGCCATTGAAGAAAAGCCTGATTTTGAGAAAACAGAGCAGATTTACTGCTAAGAACATTCAAAGAAGTAATAGCTGTTGAGTGCATCAAGAACTAGAAGCCAGTGGATGAATTCTCAGAGAAAAACCACAAACTTGGTATGCATAAAGAAGATGAAAACCAAATTGAAGAACTCACCAAGAACCAGAAATTTTAGTACATTAGGAAGATGAAAAACCATTAAATCCAAAGCCATGGAACAGGAGATCCATGAAATGATTTAGATACATCAAAAGAAGTAAAATTCGAAGAATCAAATCAAAATCATGGAACTCAGTAAGTGAAAAATCAGAAATCCAAGTTAAGTGTTGTAGCAAAAAACGGAAGTTAACCAAAAGGTTCTACATAATCAGTCAGTTATCCTTGAAGAACAAATAAAAAGTAAATGCATACAAGAAATGAGAACGCAATCTACATTGAACCCGAAATTAAAATTCAAGAATTATGAAAGAGAAAAACGAATTGACAAACAGATTGGATGAAAAAAACAGGGTGGGTGTGCAAAAATCTTACACTGCTGCTCCTCGAAGCCACATGTCGGCTCTTCACAAACACATTTTTAACCAATTCCCCTGTCAAACCCATCACGAAATTCACGAACTACGGTCACAATTCTCACTTGGGTTTTCTCTAATTGACCTCAATTCTCACGTGGGTTTTCTCTAATTGACCTCAAATTACAGTTTGGATCTCTCTCTCATAAAACTTGGCCTCAAATTCTTGTTGGGTATCTCTCTCTCATCAAATACCTCACATTTCTATCTGAATAAAATCTCCCACCAGACAGTTACAAGAACTATACAAACTCCCAAACCTATTTATTTGAGCATGGAACACTACCCCACAATTAAAGGTAGAGAGAAGATTAAATTGTAGAGAGAGAAGATAGGTAACAACCTGTAAGTTAGAGAAAAGAAAGACAGAAAAAGAAAAAGGTCATTATTCTGCACGTTGGGTTGAAGAGTGTGCGATGGGAAAGAGGAGAGAAGATAAAAGTAAAGGCAGAGTCATGATGAAAGCTCGTTATGTTCTTGCTTTGTGTTGCAGAGGGTGCAGTGCTTTTGAGCTGGACTTGGCTTAAATGGAAAGGTAGATTGAGAAAATGGAGAGAATAATTTAAGGGGGTGTGCACATTTTGGTTGGCCACCAGAGCACAATGTTCATGCACTTGAAGGCGTGAACAGGAATCTTCATTACTGGATTGATTGTGTTCTATGTTTTTGCGGGAGCATGCTGTACACTTACTTCCTCTGTGAATTAGCATTTTGATTTATTTTATTTTATTTTATTTATATGAGGATTTCATATTCACCTAATGTGAATGAGCTATTTGATATTTATTTTTTATTTTTTATATAAGGATTCGACCTAAAAATCAGTGGATAATTATTTTTTAAAAACAATGTAGAGTTTGAGTTGTTCATAAAGATATAGGCCCCCAAATATTGGCCCAGGTGTTATTCTTTTCTGGAACATAGACACTGAGATTTGAATATTTACTTTCACTAAGGTAATAATTGAAGAGGTCATCCATTTAGGAAAGAGAAAAGTTTATATAGAGCCGAGGCTCTAAACAATCAAATTAGAGCCTACTTCAAAAACTTCACTAGAAGAGATTTTGATGCTCAAATATCCTCAAATTGATCATCTCGACATCAATATGCATGGACATGAGAAAAAATAGATTTCAAGTTTTGGAAATAGTGTGTTGCGTAATGGATTTTGGACAGTCAATTTTCAAGATTTTCATAGATATGTCGATCTATACTATTTTTGAAACTTTAAAATTTACAAATCAATATACAAATATATTTTAAGGCTATCACAAAGATTTCCAATGTTGAAACTACATTTCTCGACACTAAATTTGTAGCTCTAATTTGATTGTTTAGAGCCTACACTCTATATAAGCACCCGAAAAGGGAAAAGTTTATATAAAGTTGAGCTCTGAACAATCAAAGTAAGAGGCATCTCAAAAACTGACTAGAAGAGGTTGTTTTGATGTCGAAAACCCTCAAATCAATCATCCCAACCTTGAGATGTATAAATGTGAAAAAAAATAGATTGCAAGTTCGGGAAATAGTACTTCTTGTAATGCATTATCTAAGTCTTCAATTTAAGTGTTTATAGATCTGCTTGATCTACACTATTTTTTATACTTTAAATTTTATAAAAAGAGACAAAAATTAAAATTTCGAGCTATCAAAAAGATTTTTGCTATTGAAAATTCATCTTTTGACACCATTCAAATGTACGCTTTCCTTGATTGTTTAGGGCCTAAACCTTATAGCAACAACACCCCTCTCTAAAATTTGGGTGCAGGAGTTGAATCTGAGTCCTACAAGTACGCATCGATTGGGTATTATACGAGCGGAGTAATAAACTGTACACTCCGGGGAGTACAGAATTATGGTGACTAGACTTCTTATAAGGCTTTTTTCAATTTAGGACAAGGTTTTTATATTATTTTATCTTTATTTTTAAAGAGTATATAATCTATAGAGTAATGATCCTATAGGACTCTCCTTTACTCATGTGTGTAAGATATCAAAGAATCACCATTAAAGTTAGCATGAATATCTAAAAAAGTTATCACATAGATGTAGGACTTGACTTTTCTATACATCCGTGACAAATTTAATGGTGATCCTTTGGGATCCTATACACCTGGGTGGGGGAGGGTCCTATAGGATCATTTATCTGATCTATAACATGGAGATTATGAATATGGAAAAAACAATTAAAAATTAAAAATAATAATTATATTAAGAAAATATTTCGATGGTTAGTTATACTTGTTTTTAGATGGACCACCTATTTGCATGCTTATTTAAGATGCATGATTTATAGATCTGGACCACATATTGTAAAAATGCGGCCCAGCCCGCATGAAACAATTTTCCTTCAGCTTAACATATATATATATTTTTTGACAATTTATGCCCTTTTGGATCAATTTTATATGGGTGTAGTTTGTATAGAGCCTAGGCTCGAAACAATCAAATTAGAGCCTACCTTCAAATGGTGTCGAGAAATGTGATTTCAATATTAGAAATCTTTGCGATAGACTTAAAATGTATTTTTATATTTATTTATAAAGTTTAATGCTTCAAAAATAATGTAGATCGACAAATCTATGAAAATCTTGAAAATTAACGGTCCAAAAATACTTACAAAATACACTATTTCCAAAACTTGAAATCAATATTTTTTCTCATGTCCAAACATCTTGATGCCGAGATGATCGATTTGAAGATATTTGAGCATCAAAACAACCTCTTCTAATGAAAGTTTTTAGGTAGGCTCAAATTTGATTGTTTAGAGCCTCTCTATATAGACTTTTTCCATTTTATATTTGGTTATGCAGCCTATAAAGGACGTTACATAGAGTTAATTGGACCACAAAGTTCTCAAGTGATCTTTATCATAGGAAAAATGAGGCTAAAAAAATGAACATACACCATAAGGTCATTTACTTTGGTACAAGGAGGCCACAATCATTGTTAACCATTGAATGTGAAATCGTTGAAGATGTGGCATCAATTGGGTATAATGTATACAATAAAATTTCTTAAATGTTGTGACACATTTCAATATATTAGATTGCATATCCAATGTCTAAAAATGATTGTAAATCTCACTGTAGATCAGAACTTAATTATCCACTATGGACAATGGAATCTAAGGTTGCAAGAGCCGATGTAAATTAAACAATGAACGACTCATAGGTGATTGTAAAAGTTCAGAACATGGAAGATCCCATAGCTGGTTTTTGCCTATAGGACCAAATGTACAGTTTCAGCTTATAGGACCGACATAACCGTGCAGACCTTTCTCACTTTCTTTCGAGGGCTTGTGTGTATAGTTTACTTCTAGGGGACCACTTTGTACACTTGCTCCCTTTGGTAAATTGAACACCTACAATGGAGGATTTGTTTCATCAAAAGAATTTTGGAGTCACCATAACCTAGAAAGTCCTTGTTTCAATCATGGAAGGGTTGTTTAGGATGTGTGGTCCAATTCGTTAGGTTTGCTTGGTGGGTTTACTGTAGGTGAGGCAGGTATGCCAAGCTGGAAAAACTTGGTGCAAAGTACAAACAAGTTTTGTTTTACAAGGGAATCCTCATATTTGACCCTTAAAAATGGGGATTTCAATCTTTTCTAACATACTTCTTCTCTATTCAATCTTTAGAATTTTCTCAAGCGCATAGAGAGTGATTTAAAAAGGTTTTTTTAATGGGTGCGGATTGTATAGAGCCTAGGCTCTAAACAATCAAATTAGAACCTACCTTCAAATGGTGTTGAGAAATATGGTTTCAATACTAGAAATCTTTGTGATACCCTTAAAATATATTTTCATATTTATTTATGAAGTTTAAAGCTTTCAAAAATAGTGTAGATCGACAAATCTATGAAAACCTTGAAAATTGACGGTCCAAAAATGCGTTACAAAATACATTATTTCTAAAACTTGAAATCTATATTTTTTTCATGTCCGTGCGTAGTAATGTCGAGATGATCAATTTGAAGATATTTGGACATCAAAACAACCTCTTCTAATCAAATTTTTTAGGTAGGCTTAAATTTGATTGTTTAGAGCCTCGTCTCTATATAAACTTTTTCCTTTTTTAATCGGTATTAGTTGGTAGTTAAAGACGTTACACCCTCAAAATTTAGATTCCTACACGTACTAGATTGGGTTTTGCCTAGGGTGCAAATGGGCAGTATACTCGTGCGAGCACGAAATCTTTTGGGCAAAACCATGTTTGTTTTCATTCAAGCGACTTGCTAAGAAGGAAATATATACAATAAGACGTTTACTTGATATAATTAGACCTGAAATCAGGTGGTTGGGAATATGTCGGCACAAAGTTCAACTTAAATTTTTTTTATTATTATGACACACTTTAATCCATCAGATTTAACATTTAATGGTTAAAAATGATTGTGACTTTTTTTATAAATAAATAAATAATCTCACACCATACAATTTTATTATTATTATTTTTTTCATCTACCCCATCCCTTAAACCGAATTCCTTTTTTCTTTTTGTCTAAAAAATGCCCTTGCCCTTAAAATTAAGTACATTCAAGAGTCTCTGTGAGAAAGAATAAGAGAGTTTCGGAGAGAGGATATGCAAGATAATGAGAGAGCTTTTAGTTGTAGTAGGACTTGAATGTACTAACTATTTAAAAGGGTGTTTTGTGAAACAAGGGAGTTGGATTAAGCCCAACGCAAATTTGGTCATAAAACACCCCTCAAATTTGTTGTGTGCCCACTCCAAATCTTATTGAAAAATGATTTATATAATAAAACATAATAGTGAAATATTCTAATCTATTGAATCAATATCTGCCGCTCAAAAGCTGATGATGGAACTGAAGATATTTCAGCCATCCATTTAGATTTGATGACAGAATCTATGCATGTGAGTAATGCCACGTGTAACATTTCCCAAACAAATATCCTTAAGCCTAGCCAAAACAATTTCCATATCTATTCACAACTATGAAACATGAACAGCCATGTTGGGTCCCGACACGTGTGTCACATGAACATACACATGGCCAATGGGTGTCCAGTATCATGTTCATGCCTTGGGACATGTTTAGACTTGAAAATGTGGCATTTTTTATATAGAAATGTCATTTTTCTAGATAATTTTCTTAATTTTAATTTTCAACAACAGTTTACTTGAATCCAAAAATCTCTATCTCACTTCTTCAAATCTCCGTTTCTTCCCTTCATGTGTCGTGTAAGGTGCGTTCATATATATATATATGAATTTATCGGAAGAAAAAAGGGAAGTAGTTTTTCAACGGGTACTTTCTCTCTCTGCAGGTAGATCATAATTTCAAATACACACAATATCATTGAAGTATGCAGTAGCAAAATATATTATTATTCTTGTCATATCATTTATCCACAATAATCCAGAATACTCATTGTGTAAAGTGCATTTTCGGTGTTTGAATATTCCAATAATTCTCTGACCGACGCGTATTATTTGACCACAAAGGTCACTAGCTTTGTTATATATCATTTCCAAGCTTGTTCTAGACTCAATAAATATTCAATAAAGAGAAAAGACAACTAATGACATCAAATATCAATAGCACTGATACCAATGAAAGAAAGACTAATGTGATCTTGCCATGTATATATATATATATATATATATATTTATTTTCACCCATTTTATTTTTTTCTTTTTTTTTTTAGCAAAGATCACTTACAAGTAGTCTTATTACTATAATTTTTGCTTCAAAGAAAATGAAACTAACAAATCTAAGATCTTAAAAACATTGATGCCATTAAAACCAATTTTCTTTAAACAATGAAAATGTCAACAATTCTTATGCTTGGGAATATAAAGACAATATAATTAAATATGGAAGAAACAAAAAGAGAATGTCGGAGATTACTTCAACCGAGCTTATTACACCCCAGA
>NW_006497658.1:1772773-1783108 GCF_000471905.2 Amborella trichopoda
CCCCAGGTGAATTCTCTTAGCAACCTAGTTTGAAAGAGATACTTTCTCTTTTTGTTATAACCTAAAACCCTTGACCATAAATCTATACTTGAGAGATGAGAGAGAGAATAACCCCATAGCCTAAAACCCTTAGGTTCTTTTACAATGTTGGAGAGACATATCAAAGATGAGAGAGTGGGGCATGCGCCTTTTCTAGGACATGAGAGAAATATGGAATTAGCTACAAGAGATAAGGAGTAGAGATTTTTGGGTAGAGAAAATCCCTTTTTATAGGCTTTGAACAAGATTAGGATTTTCATTGGCTTTCCTGTTCTTGTAAGATTGAATATGAACCATTGATCATGGGTGACTTGTGGTGAGAGATTTGAGTCATCTATTCCATAGATGGGTCATCAACATTATGGAAGGTGCATGAACCATTATCCCCCTTTCCTAAACAATTTTTCCATCAATAAAAATTAAATATATTAAATATAATCAAAATATTGTGTGTACCATAAAATAGTACAAGTCTACGCAATCTTTCCACAAAATCTTTCAAAGATATACCAAGTCAATATTTAGTCAATAACTTCCAACTATATGGCCACATGCCATATCACCAAAAAATAGGAAAGAGAATAAGGGTGGGGCATGCCACCCAAGGGAGGCACCCATGGGCCCCACCTTCTAGAAATATATTGGGCCCATGTGCACAGTGGGTCCCCATGGTATTTTTATATTTTTAAATTAATAAAAAAAATTTAGAATATTATTTGAATATCTAAACCATTGTAAAATCAATATCTTTAATATTATAAATCTAAAAATTATAAATAAAGTATCCCGTGGTTATTAAAAATTCAAATAATAATTCTAAAATAATTTCTATCATTAAAAAAATACAATTAAACTAATATGATGGGAAAATGATCCATATAACTTAAGAATCAACAATCATGGAGCACTCCACCTTCAACTGTAGACTACAAACCACATTTGCTTTATCTGACAAACTCAGTGTTTTCTATGACCCACAGTCCAAGTAGAGGCTCATTAGCGAGTCACCAAAGTCTAGCCGATGAGCCAAGGGGTTGCAATCCCAGTGTGTGGATTTTAGGTCATCCTCTAGAGATGAGTCAATATCACCTAAACCTGATGCGACCACAGCTCTATGACGCATAAGGGCATCTCTCCCACATGCATACGATTCACCTTGAAATGTGGCTTACTTGTTTTCCCGAATCTATCAATATGCATGCTGTGTGACGACACATGGATGAGGCTTTGGCCCCCGTATCTGTAGGCCTCCATCACACACAAAGGTCACACAGTCCATCGGCTCACGCATCCGGGCATATGCCCCGACTTCATCAAGGGATGACCCATTAGAACCTTTCTTGGTTTGTTTTCTATGCGCAGGTAACATGGGTTTTTCCAACCAACTGGCCTAGATCTTCAAGCACAGTCCAATATCTGCAAACATTGTTTGCATAGTATAGTCCACAAGGAACCACAGTCCCACTGAGTTCATGTTCCACTATATTATTTCATTTTACAATAACTCATAAGGCCTTTAATGGCCACACGCACACAATATTTCCCATTTGGCTTTTGAAGGCCTTAGATTCTCTCTTCCTCACTTTCTCTCATCCTCATCTCTCTTTCTCAATTACAATTTATCTTTCAAGCATTTTTCACTTATTATCTCTTAATACATTAATCATGGCTTCTATTATCAATCCTTTCACAAAAGGTTTATAGAGGCAATGCCTTTTTCTCTTACCTGCTCGGATTATATCCCAAAAATAGTCGTAGCCCATTTTTCATATCGTATCGCGAATCACAGACATGTTGTTGCAGAAGACCACCACGTACCCTCATCACATAGACCCGTATGTTCATGGGTTCAAAAGAGTTCTTCAAATAAACTGCTCCCTTTTGTAGCCATACAACCAGCACCACACATATGGGTTTTATGGGTGAACAACATTATAGTCTGTTATTACATCTGACCTGTCAAATACTAGCAGGTGCTCCCACTGAAATATTTAGTTTATCTGGATCTCGATCTTTCTCTAATCTCACCTAATTCCTCGGGTGATAGAAACATGGTTTTATATGCTTGGAGTAATTATGGAATCGTAGCTCCTTTGACATGCATATCGTCGTCGTGTTATCACATAAAATCTTTATTGCCTCCGTGGTGGACAATTTCGTGACATCATGTTTCTTTGATTTCCAAGAAACTATACCCCCTCCAAGCATGAACACATATCCAGATGTAGACTTGGCATCATCTAGATCCGTAAGATAGCTTGTATATGTATATCTGAATATTCAAGCAGCTAAAAAAAACATGGGACTGTAGCAGCTCCCACTCAATTATTACACATATAACATATACATTATCAACAGTCTTATGCATATATCATGAGGTAGCATAACAAGTCTTATGCAATATGTAATTGAATACCCATTAGTTTCACAATATGTAAAACCTTCATGAACCACAAAGGTTCAACCACACTAGTCATCTTAGTAGTAAATCCATACAAATCAAATTATCTAATCAACACAACATGTGTCAAGGAAGCCTAACATGATAGCATTCCTTCAACATTCCCTATGGTTCAAGGTTTTAGGTAATCAATGATTTTAAATAACTAGAACATGGGTCAAGGCACATGCGTATTTAAAAACCAGTGCATGGCAATTTTTCTCCCATTTGCATAAATATCGTTAAGACACAATGTTGTTATCTTTAATAAAAAATATTGACTTGGTATATATATAATAGCATGGCAGTTTAAAATGATTTTCATAAAGACTTAATGGATCTTGCAATACTATGTGGTTTTTTCAAAATCATATTAATAGACTTAGATTTTCTCAAATCATCTAATTTTAATTTTAAAATATATGCTTAGCCTTCATAAATCATTTTACCGCATTCTTTTTTAATTTCCTACCAAGTCAAGTTTATGGCCACAAAAACAAATCGTAAATATCATCTTATAATTTTATCCAAAATAAAGCATAACTAAAGAATGTCTATTAAAGCATTGACAAAATATTTTTTTTTGGTAAATATGGAGACTTTATCAAGAGATCATCATCACATGCAACACATCATATTATAGACATTATTGGGATAATGGTTACTAAGACCAAGTTCCATCAGAGCACTCCCTTTATGCTTACATATTTGAATAAGTCACACCCATTTCTCGTATTTCATCCTTAGGGCTCAAAGCCCTTGATCAAATCACATATCCATGTCCATTACTACCTTAAGTAATTAATACTCTATCACAATGAAGCATTAATACACAGGGTATTCAAAAAATTGACTCTTTCAAATTTGTTAGCACCTATCATTTAATGTCTATACACTCCATACATATTCAAAAAACAATTAACTAAAATATAACCAAAGCATATTAAACATAAAATAAAAAGTTATTGAATCATTTTTCCCTATATGACATTATCATGTAATGTGTGACAGATTTCATACCTCAAAACCACGTAGTGCGGTACCTAGGCTTTTATAGATTTATCCATATGGAGACTTTATCAAGAGATCATCATCATATGCAACACATCATATTATAGACATTATTGGGATAATGGTTACTAAGACCGAGTTCCATCAGAACACTCCCTTCGTGCTTACATATTTGAATGAACCGCACCTATCTCTTGTTTTTCATCCTTAGGGTTCAAAGTCTTTGATCAAATCACATCTCCATGTGTATTACTACCTTAAGTAGTTAATACTCTAGCACAAGGAGGCACTAAAACACAAGGTATTAAAACATTGACTTTTTCAAATTTATTGGCACCTATCACCTAATGTCCATACACTCCATACATATTCATAAAACAATTAACTAAAATATAACCAAAGCATATTAAACAAAAAATAAAAAGTTATTGAATCTTTTTTCCCTATATGACCTTACCATGTAATGTGAGATAAATTTCATATCTCAAAACCATGTAGTGTGGTACCTAGGCTTTATTAATTCATTGCTTTTACTTGTTTGACAAGCTTTTGTAATCTTGGAAGAGCACGCAACTTATGGACACTTGTGTCTTATCCCGTCAACTCTGTATTATCTCTCTCTGAAGTTTTGCTATGAAACTCATAGCACACTATAAAACCTTTTAAAATGAGCTCTAAAAAAGTCACCATAATTAGAAATCCAAATATGTGTTTTAACATGCCATATCTTTTAGTTTAATGCAGAATAGAACATGAGCATCCCATGATAAAAATATGATATCGCTCAACTTATACAGAGTTTATCTCTGAATCCTTTTGAGTATTGAAATAGACTCAAAAATATAAAATAGTGCTCAATTTCATCCCTAAATCATACAATTTAGTGAGTCTTCATTTTAGTGACATTTACGTCACAATGCAATTTTCTTTGCAGAAAATTAGGTTGAACACCTCTCAATAAAAAATTTGTTTCTTTCAATGCTCAAAGAATTTCATGAAATCTTTTGTATCCAAAACTAGTCTCAAAACCAAATCATAACATCATGATATGAATCCAAATAATAATTTTTTTCAAAGAAATAAATAAGTGACATTCACGTTACAAAATAAATCATACTACAGAATTTCATGATGAACACTATCTAGTAAAATTGTCTTTTTATCTCTTCCCTTATAGAGTTTTCCTTTCAAACCAATTTTGTTTGAAAGTAGATACCTATAGTAACACATATATTTCCACAAGCCTTATATCACTCTATTAAGTAGGCTTGATAAATATAGTTATTCATGTCTCGATGAAGAATATAACAAAATGCAGAAAATTTAGGATGACCTCTCTTCAATCGAAAGTTTGTATTCTTCTCTTCCCATAGGTATTTCTCTCTCAAATAAATTTTATTAGAAACTAGACTCACAATGGAAGTCTAAAAGCTTAGTGTGAGCCATAAAATATTATGTTAAGAATATAAATAAAATCATGATTTCCAAATCATGAAAGTAGTTTTCATTATAGAAAACAACACTTACACACCCTTAAATAAATTAATCATATCTTTAAAATCATAAGGAATTTCATAAAGAAACATTTTTTTGTTAAAAGTAAACTCAATTTTGTGAATCATAGTAAAATTTCAATAAGAAATAAAATCATATGATTGGTAGGAAAAATCACAAAACTCAATAGACAGTTCCTGGATTTTGCAGGGTCAAAACTGATACCCTTCATTTATGATTTCATAACTCTCAATTCCCTTGGGATCTCCTACTGAAATTTTGCAGGTCATAATCTCAAATACACACAATATCACTGAAGTATGTAATAGAAAAATATATTATTATCTTATTCATATCACTTATCCAAAATAACCCAGAATACCCATTATATAAAATGCAGTTTTTGTTATTTGAATATTCCAATAATTCTCTAACCGGGACGTATTATTTGACCACAAGGTCACTAGCTTTCTTATATATCATTCCCAAGCTTGATCTAGACTCAATAAAGAGAAAAGACAAATAATGACATCAAGTATCAATAGTTCTGATACCAATGAAAGAAATACTAATGCGATCTTGTCGGGGAATATATAGATATTTTTTCTTATTTTCATCCATTTTATTTTCTTTTTCTTTACTTTTATCAAAGATCACTTATAAGTAGTCTTATTACAATAATTTTTGCTTCAAAGAAAATAAAACTAACAAATCCAAGATCTTAAAAACATTGATGTCATTAAACCAATTTTCTTTAAACAATAAAAATATCCACAATTCTTATGCTTGAGAATATAAATACAAGATAATTAACTATGAGAAGAAACAAAAAGAGAGTGTTGGAGATTATCTCAACTGGGCTTATTTATACCCCACACCTAGTCACTAACATCCGATGGTGCGGATCAATGATCAACCTTCAATCTAAACCAAGAAAAGCAAATTTAGGCCGAGCTACACTACCTGTGATCACAAACTCAAACCCTAGGTGAATTCTCTTAGAAACCTAGTTTGAGAAAGCTGGATTCTCTTTTTGTTATACCCTAAAATCCTTAACCATAAATCTATACTTGAGAGATGGGAGAGAGGAGAAACCCATAGCCTAAATCCTTAGGTTCTTTCTCAATGTGGGAGAGAGATCAAAGATGAGATAGTGCGGTGTGCCATCTTTTTGGGATATGAGAGAAATATGGAATTAGGTACAAGAGATAAGGTGTAAAGATTTTTGAGTAGAGACAATCTATTTTTATAGGGTTTGAACAAGATTAGTGTTTCTTAAGGTTTTCTTTGGCTTGCATGTGTTTGTGAGATTGAATATGATCCATTGATCTTGGGTGACTTCTGGGGGTGAGAGATTTGACTCATCCATTCCATAAATGGGCCATCAATATTATGGAAGATGCATGAATCATTATCCCATTTTCCTAAATCATTTTTCCATCAATAGAAATTAAATAAATTAAATATAATCAAAATATTGTGTATACCGTAAAATAGCACATGTCTACTCAATCTTTCTACAAAATCTATCAAATATATACCAAGTCAATATTTAGTCAATAACTTCCAACCATATGGCCACATACCATATCACCAAAAAATAAGAAAAAGAATAAGGGTGGGTTGTGCCAACCAAGGGAGGCAGTCATGGGTCCCACCTTCTAGAAATATGGTGGGCCCATGTGCTCAATGGGCTTCCATAGTATTTTTATATTTTTAAAATTAATAAAATAATTTTAGAATATTATTTGAATATTTAAACAATTATAATATCAATATCTTCAATTTTATGAATCCAAAAAATATAAATAAAATATCCAGTGGTTCATAAAAATTCAAATAATAATTCTAAAATAATTTATATCATAAAACAAACATAATTAAACTAACATGATGGGAAAATGATCCATATAGCTTAGGAATCAACAATCATGGGGCAATCCACCTTTAACTATGGACTACTGACCACACTTGTTTTATTTGACCAACCCAGTATTTCTCATGACCCACAGTCCAAGCAGGAGATCATTAACGGGTCACCAAGTTCTAGACGATGAGCTAAAGGGTTATAATCTCAGTCTGTGAATTTCAGGTCCTCCCCTAGAGACGAATCAAGGTCACTTAGACCTGATATGACCACAACTCTATGACGCATAGGGGTATCTCTTGCATATGCATACGCTTCACCCTGAAAAGTGACTTACTTGTTTTCCCGAACGATCTATCAACATGCATATCATGTGATGGTCCATGGATGAGGCTTTGACCCTCTTCTCTGTAAGCCACCATCACACACAAGGGTCACACAGTCCCTCGACTCACTCATCTGGGCATATGCTCCAATCTAATCAAGGGATGATCCATTAGATTCTCGGTTTGTTCTTTACGCATAGGTAACATGGGTTTTTCCCAATCAACTGGCCTAGATCGTCAAGCATAGTCTGATATCTGCAAACATCGTTTGCATAATCCGGTATCTACAAACATCGTTTGCATAGTTTGGTCTACAAGGGATCACACTCCCATTGAGTTCATGTTCTACTATATTATTTCATTTTACAAGCATTCATAAGGCCTTTAATGATCACACTCACCTAATACCACTTACTTTACTAATCCCTCCATGGCCTCTGCTCTTGTCTCTCCAATTCTCTAGATATTGTGCTTTGTGATGCTTGTGCTTTATGATGCATTTGTAAAGAAGCAGGTCATGTGTATATTGGCTTTGTGCTTCCTAGTGCATTGATGCCAAAAGGGTTTTCTGCAGCATCGATTCATGGCACGAATGGGCAATCGGGCCTACATTACAATGGTGGTCTTTGTACGCGTTTTTTTGCAATTTTCAGTGATGTGTGGATACCTTTTTAGCCAAAATTACGGGCTAGGGTTATTGTGTTGAAATGAATCGAGATAGTGACCAAAACTTAATTCTACATTCACGGAAATGGCAAGGTCCAAAGCCCTAATTTCATATTCAAAAACCCTAATTTTGAAGTAACTTTATCTGACAGGTACTTTCTTTCTCTAACTCCCACTTTCTTCACTATTCTTTCCATTACCTCTGCTATTGTCTCCCTAAATCTCTCTACGACTTGTATACTCCCCAAGCCTGTTGCTCTATCTGGTTAGCTAAATTATTTAGATTAGGGTTTTGATTTTTTATTGGTTGTAGGGGAAAGCTAGGAATTTTGTGCTCGTTTGTGTTGTGCTCAAGAAAGCTTTGTAAACATTTTTTTGTGCTTAGTGGAAATTAGCTACTTCTTTTGATTCGTTTTTTTTGTATGGTTAGTGGTAGAAGATGTGATGGATTTTTATGTGTTTAGTGGAATTTAATAACCATGGTATTAGCTTTATGGCTTAAATTTATTTCCTAAAAATAAGTCCAATAAACAATGGGTTATAGTGCTTTGCACGCTCAACAATACCCAGATAGTTTCCATTATTAGTTACGGCATAATCCAGAGTAATTACAATTTTAATTTGAACTTACAGTTAGGATAGATCTTTTGATTGAACTACTTTATCAAGAGAGGCCACATTCACCTGTAAAGTATGTTCAATGTCACATACGAAATAACAACTATTACAATTCATTTTTGCATTGGCAAGTCCTTGATGCACAAAAACTAGAAAATGCTATGGCAATCTCTGTCCATACATTGACATAAAACAAAAACAGAAAGGCAATTGATCCAATACTATAGTAACGTCCAGAGCCATGTCAAGGGATCATAATTTGGTGTTCCGCTTCACAAAAAAAATTTAGCAGTCACTTTAATGTGAAATACTAATGGAAGTAAAACGTAAGCTCTATCTAGTTGGTTGGTTTTACTCGTGTTGGTTTCACTTGCAATAGTATTTCACATTAAAGTGACTACTAAATTGTTTTTTTGAAGCGGAATACTAAATTATGATCTCTTTACATGGCTCTGCACATGACTACAGTATTGGACCAATTGCCTTTATGTTTTTGTTTTATGTCAATGTATGGACAGAGATTGCCAGATCATTTCTAGTTTATGTGCATCAATGACTTGCCAATGCAAAAATAAATCGTAATAGTCTTTATTTCGTATGTGACATTAAACATGTTTTACAGGTGAGTGTGGCCTCTCTTAAAAAAAATAGTTCAATCAAAAGATCTATCCTAGCTGCAAGTTGAAATTAAAATTATAATTACCATGGATCATATCTTAACTGATAATGGGAACTATCTTGATATTGTTGAACTATTTGTGTGCAAAGCACTATATAACCCATTGTTTCTTGGACTTGTTTATAGAAAATAAATTTAAGCGATAAAGTTAATACTATGGTTATCAACTTCCACTAAACAAATAAAAATCCATCACATCTTCTACCATTAACCATACAAAAAAAAAAGTAGCTAATTTCCAATAAACACGTAAAAATATTTACCAAGCTTTCCTAAGCACAACACAAATCGAGCACAGAATCCCCTGCATTCCCCCAGTAACCAATAAAAAATTAAAACTCTAGTCTAAATAATTTTGCTAATCAGATAGAGCGACAGGTTTGAGGGGATACAAGTCACATAGAGATTTAGGGAAACAATAGCAGAGGCAATGGAAAGAATAATGAAGAAAGTGGGAGTTAGAGAGAGAAAGTACATGTTAGAGAAAGCTACTTCAAAATTAGGGTTCTTGAACATGAAATTAGGGCTTAGGACCTTGCCATTTCTTTGAACCTAGAATTAAGTTTTGGCCACCATCTCGATTCACTTCAATACAATAATCCTAGCCCATAATTTTAGCAAAAAACGTATCAACACCTCACTGAAAACTGCAAGAAAGCACATACAAAAACCACCATCATAATGTAGGGAAACAACAATAAACAAAAGCCCGATTGCTCATTCATGCCATGAATCGATGTTGCAAAAAACACTTTTGGCATCAATGCAATAGGAAGGACAAAGCCAATATACATATTACCTGCTTCTTTGCAAATACATCACAAAGCACAAGCATCACAAAACACAATACTGAGAGATTTGGAGAGACAAGAGCAGAGTCAATGTAAGCATCACAAAACACAATCTCGAGAGATTTGGGGAGACAAAAGCAGAGTCAATGGACAGATTAGTAACGTAAGAGGAAGTTTAGAGAAGCTACTTCCATTTTGCTTCCTGGTTAGGGGAAATGGAGAGAGAAGCACGGGATAGAGAAGCTGCCTGTTTGTGTTCTGGTCAGGAGAAATGGAGAGGGGCATGGGATAGAGAGAGAGTTATAAATTGAAAGATAAAGTAATACAAAGAGAGAGAGAGAGAGGGGCATGGGTAGAGAGAATTATGACCAGGCAACTTGTTGCCGAGAAGGTCTCTCGGTGAA
>NW_006497658.1:1792106-1804349 GCF_000471905.2 Amborella trichopoda
CACACACACACACATATATATGTATAGAAGCCACTACACAATGTCGATAGGCAAAATGCTACAATGATTTCACCTATAGGCTCGATGCCTATCGATTTTTCCGGACAGCAAGGTTTCAAGACCGCCATGGACAAGGCACCATCGGTTGCAATTCCGCTTGATAAGCTGTCACGGACATGCTATGTCCGTAGCGGGACAAAACACAATTCAAAGTCGCCTATAGCCGTTTTTAAAACTCTTCTTATATATATATATATATATATATAGGAATGATTTCATGTCCCTGTGTCATTGTAATATAATGAAACCACACTTCTAGAAAATCATATTAAATCATATTAAATCATATTTGACACATTTGTATGACCTCAAAATTTGCACATAAACTCCCTTTGTCCCAATAATCAATACCAAAAAAATTAAAATTCAATTTGCACCCTGGTCAAAATGAGTGCCCTCCAAACAATGAATCTTGACTATACAATTGGTGAATTTCAAGATCTAGATCTTTACAAATTCAAAATCATTTTTCTCTTTTCTAACATTGTTAATCTAATGATGTTAAAGCTATCTAAAAATTTTGGAAAGAAAAAAAAATGCTTCTAAAATCCTAGATCTAAGCATCTCATTAAAATAGACGACCCATATTAATTGGGCTCAAAAAGCATCTTTTGAAGTGTGCTTTTAAATTTTTCAAATTTTACTTTTTTGTGATTGTTCATTAGATTACAAAAGTGTGTATTTAAAAATTAGGGTTAAACAAATGGGTCTAATATGATTTTTGAAGGTTGTTTCATTATAGGTTAAGTTTAAAAAAGAGTGAAGTGCTAATATTACTCGAGTAGGCCCTTTTTTAATTTTATTTCTATAAAATGAATAAGGGTATTTTTATCATTAAGAAGGGTCATGATGATATTTATACTCTATGGCAAAAGGTATGTTTGTCATCTCGAGAAAGGCATATTTGAAATATTAAAAGACATAAGCATTTGCATAATAAACTACTTAGTACTCCCTTCCATAATTACCCTTGTTATTTAAGTAAATTATCAACAAATAACCTCTCTAATGACAAAACTGACCTTGTTCATTTTAAAGACATGGAATAATTAAAAGGACAACTATGATAATTTAAACAATTCACACCCCTTTCTCAACGTAACCTATACGGGTTATGTTAGGGTGCTCATACTATAGAGCATTTTATAATTGTACTCAACAGATTTTTGACACTTATACACCATTGTTTTATAATAATAGGTATAGAGACGAAGAAGTAGTTAAGATTGATGGTCAGAAAGTACAAAAAATACTATACTTTCGATATCTTGGGTTGATAATCCAAAAAACTAGAGAGATCGAGGAAAATATCGCACACAAAATTAGAGCTTGTTGAGCGAAGTGGAGATGTGCAACTGGAATTTTGTGTGATCGTCGCATACCAATGAGACTAAAGGGCAAGTTCTATAAGACAACGACGAGACCAGCTTTACTCTATAGGGTGGAATGTTGGGCAGAAAAAAAACAATATACCCATAAAATTAATGTAGTTGAGATGAGGATGTTGAGATGGATGAGTAGCAAGACAAGAAGGAATATAATTTAAAATAAATCTATTCAAAAGAATTTATGTGTGGCACTAATAGGTGATAACATGAGAGAGTAGACTTAAGGGAGCTCGCCATACGTGGTGCCGACCAAGTACAACACTTACTAAGAAGTACGAGTTAGTTCAAGAGGAAGGACTGAAAAAAGTAAAAAGGTAGGCCTAAAATGATGTGGTTAGAAATGGTTCGAAAAGATAAGAGAACTTATGGCTCCACTGAAGATATGGCCTTTAATAGAGCAGAATGGAGAATCAAAATTCATGTAGTTGACCCCAATTAATTGGAAAAAAGCTAAAATGATAATGATGATGATATACCTTTGTTTTGTATATGGAGCATTTTTTTTAATAAGGGTATTTTTGGTCATTAGGAGGGGTGTGACATCATCTACATGAGGTGTGACATCACCTAACACACTAGTGGCATTTAATACTCCATGTGGGTGATGTCACACCCAATGTAGATGATGTCATACCCCTCTTAATGACCAAAAATGTCTTACTACAAACATAATGTATTACAAAACAAGACAATACAAGTGTCCAAAATTTATATATACATATATAGGAAAAAACTAAGGTCACCCCACCAGCTTAAATCTGTAAGCCTAACAGCCCAAATTGAATCTGAGCTGATCTGACGGTCACGACCTCATTTTGCAGTATAATTTAAATATGTTTTATACAAGTCCAAATCACATAAAATTGTAGGCGTCTATTATTTTCATCAAAGACTTACCTAATAAAAATATTTAAAAATTAATTCATAAAAATAAATTGACCAGAATACCATTGAAAAGTTTCAAAGGTATTTTGATCAATTTATTTTTACGAATTATTTTTTGATATTTTTATTAGATTCTCTTATTTTTTTTAGAATAATCGTTCCAAATTTTGAGTGATTTCAATTTTTAAGAAAAAAACTAAAATTCAAATACGAAATAAGGTCGTGACTTTCAGATCGACCCAGATTTAATCTGAGCTGTTGGGCTTACATTGTTCCATCAGCTGATGGGTTGACCTTAGCTTTTACCATATATATGTTATTATGTGAGAGTATGTATGTATATGTGTGTGTGTATGTATGTATGCATAGCTTTCACACACATGCACACACAGTTTCGTATAAAGACTACCACATCTCTCTCTCACACACACACACACATACACACAAAATTAGGCCAAAGAAACCACCACAACTCTCTCTCAAACAATCCACAGAGAAAATTTTCTCCTTGCCTAAAACAAGTCAACTCTCTCTCTCTCTCTCTCACTCTCACACACACAAACACAGATAACACGCATACAACACACATACAAAATTAGCCTAAAGAAGTGAACTCTCTCTCTCTCACACACACACACTCACAAACACAGATGACACACATACAGAGGGTTATGATCTGGACCTGTAGCAGTAATTTGGAGCTGACCACACAGTTACAATCTGGTTATTAAACATCCATTTGTAACCCTCCATGACCAACTGATGGGCTCGACATATATAATCGATGCTATTTGAGTGGTTGAAAGAGCTGACAACATTGCCCCCAAACAAGAAGCCGGCCCCTCGAGGGCTCAAACCCCAGCCATCGACTATGTCCTCAGGGTCTGACCATAGGAGGTCACACATGGCCCCATCGTGAGGCACCTCTTGTTTCCGATCAATCGTTCTGATCTGCTCAAATTACAAAGGAAAGCTTATTTAACTGCTTCATTGTATCCAGAAATTGATAAGCACTAGTAGTACTGAAAAACACAGTTATAGAACCAAAACTTATCAAAATGCTTATCAAAATGCTTCCATGAACCCACAATTGATAAATTTATTTAGTTATTTTTGTTTATTACAGGTAAAAAAATGCAGTGGAAAAATAAATTCCCAAAAACAAAGTTCATGGTTGAAGAACCATGAAGAGGGCAAACCTGGTAAAAAAATATGCTACATTATTTAAGAAAGGGAATAGGCATTGATATAAGTTATTCAAATCATAGTTGCTGGGGTCTCCCAACCTAGGCAGCGATCCTGCTCCAGAGTCTTGCTCCGGTGCTTCGGGAAAGGGTGATCTTCAAGGGATCTGGATTTTAGATTTTGGAATCTCAATCCCCACCTTAGAGACCAAAATAAGGATCAAGCTGATGTTTTTCTTCATTTACCGCCAGCCAGCAATGAAACTATACTTTTAATGTAATTGCATTGCTTACTGGCAATAAATAAGGAGATCCAGACTATAAAGAGTATATATAGCCAGACTACATATATACTCTTTAAGGATGTGAGATCCCAAAAGGATAGTATCTAGATCCCAAAAGATTAGGATCAATATCCTGACAGGGTTGGGATCGAGATTCCCAACATTTGAGGATCTCAATCCCTAACACGTACATGGTATGGACAGGTGCTTCCAATCATAGATATCTTCTAGTCATTCACAATGCCTTGCTCTCGATGCTGATCCCACTCCCAAATCCCAACAACTCTGATACAAACTAATAGCAAAGTGACAATTTTTGTAATATATAAAGCGCAATTTTGTAAATGATAGGCACGATAATCATCTAAGGAATGATGATTGGGGAAGATTTCTAAGGAGTAGAATGACAGACCTGGTCTAATGTGGATATGGCAGGAGAGAGACCACCATGAACACTAAAAATCCGGTTCTCGATTAACGCAGACAAACTGTAGTGAAGTACCAGATTTATAAGAAACAAATGTGACAGTAAAAAATAAGAAGAATTCAGCAAATAACAAACCTTTTCATTTTCAGAGGAGTAACTTGAGACGAAGAATAGATTGAGATGAGCACCTAAGAATAAATAAACCAGGCGTCTAAAGAATGATGGCTAGGACTGGATTTACAAATATCTAAATAAGAGGTGCAATATAACCTCAGATAGTCGAATATGTCAGTGCAATATCTCCACACATTTACTGAGCCATATTTACGAAGGCACTCGTCATAAAATCCATAAACCTGCCAGCAGAAAAAAATCAGTGCTTCGAGTACCATAACTTTTTCAATACCAGAATGACCATGAGGCTTTGAGATCTTAACCTGTGTGATCTGACGGCTCTCGTGGTTACCTCGTATCAGTGTTATCCGATCTGGGTATCTCACCTTTGCAAGACAAGTTCAACCAGAAATTCAAGCGAACCACCAATAACCCATAAAAAGCAGGAACATGACCATGAAGAAACACAAAGAAGTAAGAGAATATACTCAAGTGTAAGAATGATAACCTATCTCCTACGCAAATGTAGCCATGTACTTTTTTATAACAAAAAACAGAAACTAAAACATTATGCTTGTATGATTAACTGTTGCAAGTAATACATACTTCCAAGAAAACATGTCAAAATACTAGAAAAGTTTTTTGGCAAAAGAATATCAACAATGTCACAATACCAAGAAACTTGTAGAATAAACCAACAAAATCTTCAAAATTCAGCCAATAAAAATGTTGAGAGGTTAAGACTATAGAATGTAGCACTAGAAATAAAGAAATGTATTGTTTGTGGAAGGAATCTTAGGTTGTTTGGGTTAGCAGAAAGTAGAAAGTTGATCTCATAGAATTTGTTCAATTGAGGATTTGTAGTACATTCTAAGAGATTAGCCAGGATGTTAAAGGGAGGTTGGAGGGAGATATGGGTGTACTTAAGTTGGCAAGTTTATGTGAGCTAATCAAAGCATTTCTTCATCCCTCTGTTGAGAGGGGACAAACTAGTATATAACTAGGAAATGCACAGGGTGTTCTCACTAAGATCAGTAAAGGCGAACTTTGGAGTCAGGCAGTGATGACAACAGAGATTCTTGGTGCATGCTAACTCCACTAGGATAGTTCTTAGGGGGTCAGGGAGGTCTTATTTGAGAGTAGAAGTGTACAAGGAATAATGAATTTCCTCCAAATGGGATTAGTGAGGTCTATTTTTATATTCACTTTCTCAGTACCTCCATGAGGAAGTCCATGAGGAAGGGATTTACTCGATGTAATAGACATCTCTTGAGACTGCCTCAGAGGATTGTAGGTATTGTAGAGGTCATGGAGATGAGAGAGAGAAATGGATGTCTCTCTCTGTCACATCCTTAGGGAGGACAAAATCAACACTAACTCCGCAGTTTGATGGATGGGGGGTTCCTCAAGAACTTGCCCATTTGAAATTCCATTCCTCTACAATCTTCCTACATGTATAGTGTATACTACCACTGTACTATTTGTATTTTTCGACATGGGACCGGATACTATACATTGTACGAGTACACTCTTTGGGTACTCATACCAAAGATCAGTTGTTCATAGCAAATCCAGGGAGTTCATTGTTCCCACTAAACGAACAGATGACTAAAAATGAGCAACAATTCATCAACCACCACCCTTAGATAAATATGGACAGTGGATGTTGTGCCCGAGTACCATATTCCATATCCATATGGAGTATGGAATATTCTCAGTTTCCACATATTAAGATGCATTCATCATGAATAAAAGGGGTAGCATGAGTATACATCAGAGAGAAGTTAGAATTCTCATCTCCACCCACTAATAAGTAAAAGCAGCTGTAGCCCAACAGTGGATGAGGCAGATGAGTAAGTGGACAGAAACTGGTCGAGGAGCAATTGCATAAGTCAGGAGGCGCCCAAAGGTGTGGCTTTCATGGAGCAACAGAGTAGAAGCAGTTGGGTGGAAGGGAGGTGAAGTGCAGGAATAAATATGTATCTATCATTATTATTGCACATCATATGCTCCTTTGTGCAATCCTTTCCATATGCTTTTGCATTTACCCTTGCAAACAATCAAAACCAACCCTATCCCAAAGTGTTTTGCATTACAATGCAAGGGTATTTCAAGTACTTAAATATATGCTTATGGTAACAAAGCTCACAGGCAGGGATGTATTTCATCAGTTCCCATATCTTGATTGTAGGAAGGAAAATGGAAAAAAAGAAGGCTTTGAGCTTTAACCATAATTGTTGGGAGAAGAAGCCAGAGAAGGGGTGGCAGCACCAACCCATGGCTGAAGTTCCCCACCTAGTGAGTGCTTCTCAGGGAGTGGCCAGGAGGGCCCATACATTTGTGTACTTAAACTATAACTGTGTGGAAGCATTAGGAAGCTCTCCCCCCCACCACCACCACACACACACACACACACACACACACATACATTATACATACATAAATTCAGTGTGGTAGTAAAACAGATGTACAATATTTAATTTATTTTTTTAGCATTAAATATAGACATGCACAAAGAGAATTCCATAGGGTTCAAGTCATTCTAATGGACTCTATAAAAAAAGGGAGAAAAGAAAAGGAAATATATTGTAGGGCCATGATGAAAAGGGGAACTTAAATTTATCATTAAACCACTGCAGTCTTTCATTTACATGGCGTTAGTGCCTATTCCATCGATACACTCCCATAGCATACGGCTAGCAGTAGTGGCAGAAGAAAAAAAACAACGATATTGTTAGGGGTGTTTATATGGATTCCCTTAATGCTACAAAGAACATGTAAAATGTGTACATTGAAAAGAGTTAAATAGCAAAAAATTATCACATCAGGATAGAATCTACTTAAGTTGTACATCTTCTGGTGCTAGGACTCCTAAAGGGGGACATCATATCAAGTTGTAGAAGGAAGACTACATAGAAGGGGTTTAATGCATCTCGTGGTGGCGAGGAAGACGCAGTAGAGTTCACATCAACTGCTTTCAAAGGACGCAACTTTTCACTTAGATGTTTGTCTGGGGTGATCCAAAGCCCAACTTAAAAAACTCATCAAGGTCTCTATGGGTTCTCGGGATTTAAGCATTTTTGGGGCTTCAAATTGTGATTGAACTCCTAGAAAAATTTGTGAGAAATTTTATTTTAAATTGTGAGAAATTTTATTTTCTTAAGTGTCTTTCATTTCATTATTGAGTCCTTATTGTTCAATTTTAGTTTCCTTTAGTTATTAGGTCTCTAGAAAGCCAGGTTTGAATCCCAGTTGGATTAGAAGCCTCTCAGAGGCATTGTTTCCTAGAATCATTAGGAGTTTATTTTTTATGCTTTCAGGAGTCAAGTATGGAGCGAATCATATTTAACGGGATCCACCTACCAAGGTGTTGATTCCCTCCGAAATCCCGATCCTGAGCTACAAGGAAAAGGACCTCGGTACTCTGCGATTCCTAAATTTGGAATCTCAATCCTTCCTATTTGGGACCAAGGGCTTGAGTAATATGCGACCCAGATTGCCTAGCATTGTAGTATAGTATATTACAGCAATCTGGTATAGTATCGCAATATAGTATAGTCTAGCAATGTGGTACAGTATGATCATATATACTATATTGTAATACATACAACTATATAGTTGTCTATAGTATATTTAAGTATGGGAGAATTTGAGGTTAGCACGCTACCTGACAACTACAATAAATGCCCAACAGCCAATCTAGACCGATATAACAGACGCGATTACATTTCATATTTTAATTTTAATTTTTTTTACAAATTCAATTCACTTGAAGTTTTGAGTGTCTACTATTGAAAAATAGGCAAATCTAAAAAAATTATTTAAAAACGAGATTCAGAGTCTTCGATTCCCTTGGCCCATCACCGAGGAGAGAAGAGGAAGTTAGTGGTGGATTCTTAGCCCATTTATTCATTACCTGGGGACGGGAACTCCATCTGTTGATAGAAAGATAACATAATTTGCAAAAAATAAAATGGCCAAAATACCCCTAAAAGTTATAGGGGTATTTTGGTCAATTTATTTTTATGAATAACTTTTTCATATTTTTATTAGGTGCTCCTTGATAAGAAGTGGACGCTCCAAATTTCATGCGATTTAGATTGGTAGAAAAAACGTGACCATCAGCTAGTAGACTGCCAGGATTCTTTTTTTTTTTTTTAAGAGAAGATAACTTAGGCTGACCGGATCATTTCCCTATAAGTATAGTAGCATATAGTATATCGCATAAAATTCTGATATAGTATAACAATATAGTAATGTATAATAATGTACACTATTGTACATTATAAGTGTGCTTTGGGGGGCTTAATTTTTAACCATACGGAGTTCGGTCATGCATAATTGATCATTCGATCCGATTAAGTTTGGATCAAGCATCCCCACATTTTGGGATCGAGATCCCTAGATTTCAGGTTGTATGGACTGCAATCCCTACCATAGGGATATTTCTACTTGTCAAGATCTTGAGGTCCCAAACCCAATCCCTATCCCAAATCTGATTCGATCCCGATTAGGAAACCTCCAAAAGGCACAAGACCATGTCGTCCTAAACTTTATAGGAACCTAAAACTGTATAGAACTCCTAAACCCTAACTTGACTAGGTTTATTAGTCATAACCAGACACTTTCTTCCTATGCCCACCATCACACTCTTGTAGGTGTCTACATCAGTTTTGATATAAAAGCAAGTTGTTCCATGGCGCTTTTGTTGCATTAAACCATGTGAACCCGAAGGGGTCGCACATACGGCTCTCATCTCTCCCAAAAGCAAAGCGGGGATCTTTAATTGCAATTGATGAATCAAATAAACACCATACAAGATATTTTCAGTGTACTGGTTGAAGAATGAACCAATATAAACCAGCCGTCAAATAATCCCAATGGTCACAAACAAAGAGATTTGTCCTCTCAAAGAGCAGTCTGATGAAGATGCCCCTAAAGAAGTAGTTGGTCAAGAAGGAGCTTTAAGCCATTCGCAGCAAGCTCTTGATTAAGCTCATGAAGACATGGGAAGAAGTTTGTCTGCTGGTGTCTTTGCAAAGAACATGTTTGAATCATCCAATATCGATTTAATAGGACACATGTATGATGGCGTGAAAAAACTAATAATGATGTCCTCTATGATGACGTGAAAAAACAATAAAATTGTAGGAGATGATGTTATCGAGATCATGAAGGAAACTAACCCCTTGGCCCAGAAAGAAGTAAAGGATGCGATTCCCTTTCTCAAAGACTATTGAGTCAGAGGAGGAAGACAATACTATTGAAGACCTAAGCGAATTAGACGTACTCATCTTGATTCCTTGTCAGCATACATAGATCCTGTTTCTGAAATGTTTGCAAAAGAGTTTAATTATTTCTTATTTATCACATGAGATACACTTTGAAGTGTTAAGAGCAACAAAGAATAGGACTGAAAAGAAAGTAGTGGATTCAAGGAGGGACCCATCCATGATCACTTGAAAAGTCGAGGACGAGTCATCTCCAACCAGGCGAGAATGATGCAGTCCACTTTCGAAGGATGTAGTTATTCACTCGGATATCCGATTGGAGCCATCAAAGCTTAACTCAAAGATCTCTTCAAGATCTACAACCCTTATCTCTATGGGTTCTTGTGATTTGAATGTTTTAAGTATCAAATCGTGGATGAGAGCCTGCTGGAAAAGTCATTGACCAACTTTATTTTCCTTATCGTGTAAGGTTTTTTTCTTTTCATTTTCTGAAACCTTTTGGGGGCATTTGATACCAAGGAAAGTTAGAGCTTCCCCCTTACTATTACTTTCCCCCATTTGATACAGGGCACTCTTATCAGGGACAAAGGGTTAGAGACCTTTTGGGGGAGTTTGATAATGGGTAAAGTCGGAGCTGGGTTCCAACCAACCCCCTTGCTATTTTTTCCCATTTGATATGGGGGAAAGTAATGTTCTTAAGGAGAAGGGGAAGATGGGCTCCCAACTTCTGTATTTTCTTGGAAAGTTGCACGCCAGCTTCAACTTGGTGTGTGCCTTTCTTGAAAAATCCAGGAAACCCCTTCACGAGAGGGTTGTCTCCAATCAAAGACAGGCACTCTATCTCAAGCACTCTCTCTCCTCTCTCTTAAGCACTCTCTCTCCTCTCTCTTAAGCACTCTCAAGCTCTCAGACACTCTCCCATATTTCAATACGACAAATTTCTATAGCATTAGGAACTAATTCATGGTGCTAGTATTGTTAACTGGTGCTCACTTAAAATTGCCTCGCTCGGATTGTGTTGGATGGCACAGAGATCTGAGCTTAGGCTCAGAGGTGAACATATGGACAATTCTGTAATAAGAAGGGGGACCCATTACTTACCCATAGAAAAAGGAAAGGGGGACCCATCCCAAAATGCATTGGCAGCAGTTAACTTTTACATGTGTTCCTAGTATGTACTAGCAGGTTGGGAAGGTTGTACTTCAGACTCGAGAATTTTATACAAGGCAATTCAAGAGTCATCCTTTAACAATGACTCAAGCTCACAATGATTAAAATTTGCGGTCAAATGCCTATTCACCAAATTGGCCTAATCCAGTGTAGCAAAATACTGCCCTGTAGATGCAGGCTGCCCTATCATGTGCAGATTAAAGGCCATGCATCGTGCTATACAATACCACTTTGGTGAATTTGTACGTACTCAATCTCTGAGGATGCTGGAAGAGTTACTTAAATATCGTCATTCAATATTTGATTGTGGTGGAGAGCAATTTTCGAATACGGAAAGCAAAGTTTCCTATCCTGAAGAGCCAATTTTAATATCCATTTCATAGTTGCTAGACCCTTGTAGGAAAGGTCACGGACCCGCTCCGGAACCTCGATCCCACAATTCTAGCTAGGGATCCTGGACGGAACACGGATCCCTATATTGTGATCCTCGTTCCCAATGGGCTTGAACCGCAGTTCTCAAGTGTAAATTTCAAAGCATATGATGTTTTATCTATTCAGCACTGATTCATATGCATTGATTCATGTTTGTGCCCGATGGCACTGAGAACCCACGCATCATTCGCAATCCCTTAAAACTTATTACGACGATTCCTTCCTCATGGAATTGCGCTTCCCTATGACAAGGATCCCGGTCCCTTGATATAGGATCGTACAAACGTCGATCCTCACCATAGGAGCTTCCAACAATCCACGGTTCTGTGGACCCGAGCCAGCTCCCATTCCCGGGAACGCACCCGCACCCGACAACTATGATCCATTTGCTACAAAGGTCAAGATTGCAAATGCTACATTTATACTAGGCAACTTTATCCAAATGATGCCTTCATAGAACTTTCCTAAAAAGTCAATATTCCAGCTTCAGGCATGACAACAATGAAAGAAGCATATGACAACAAAGAACATATTAAACCAATGGTGATCAATTCTCAAATTAGGAAGACCGTGATTGCAGGTGATGATTGAGGGTGTATTGTGTGTGGATCTCTCTCTCTCTCTCTCTCTCTCTCTCTCTCTCTCTCTCTCTCTCTCTTCACTTAACTCGTATGTGGAATTTGATAGTTTGTTGTTTATTATTAGAGCATTCGAAAGTAATCTTTGGCATAGTTATTGAGTTGAAAGTATGAGTACTACATAAGAAAAGACCCAACTAAATAAAATCACCAAAACAAACTATTATATATATATATATATGGAAAAGTCTTCCCAATGCTTATAGGCGAAAATGAACAGTGATTTTCGCCTACCCTCATCACCGTCCAAAGTTCATCGCACGGTTACGATTGTCTGGTAGTGTTTCATTTTTTATACAAATCAGAATGATCTGAATTTTGGAGCATGTGTACATCTTAGTGAGACGCACCTAATAAAAATATATAAAAAAAAATTCGCGAGAAGAAAATTGACCTAAATACCCTTGAAACGTTGCAGGGGTATTTTGGT
>NW_006497658.1:1805624-1858300 GCF_000471905.2 Amborella trichopoda
GAGAGAGAGAGAGAGAGAGAGTTACCGATTAATTGAATCACCAACAAATGAGACTGCCAGTACCTTGTATTCCAGATATGTTACCAAACAATGGTCCCCAGTTTCCAAGCCAACCAATTTTCCAAGCCTCCCATTTTCTAAGCCTCCCAGTTCCCCCAGTTTCCAAGAGAAACTACAACTCCTGTGATCAAACACACCCTTTAAGTTGCATAGTTTCACAAAATCTTTAGGAATTTATCTTTTACGCTTTCAAGAGTCCAAGTATAGGGCAAATTGAACTTGGACCTCTCTATATAAACCCCTATAGGCCTATGGCCAGTGGTGAGAAACCACCTTTAGAGGAAAAATTTCTCAATTCCTTTTGCAGAAAGAGTGAGACAATAACTTTAGCCTAGATTTGGGAGATTCTTCCCAAAAGTTTCAGCCCCTCATCTTCTATCAATGAAGATATTCTCCAAAACCCTAGCATGTGGGTTTGAAGTTATTTCCTCATATGCATGAGCCTTTTTCTTTTCCCTCTTGTGTGTCATATCATCCAAGATACCCCACAAACCCATTCAAACCTTTCCATAAAGGCTAGCCTAACCTCACCAAATCCTAAGCTAGTACAATAGCTATTGCAACAATATACCTGGTCTCTATAGCCTTCGAACTTAAATTTAAACCTTACTTTTACTTAATTCAGCCCTATAATCCATCTCATGATCTTCCTATCTTGCTGGACCTACTGAATTCAGTAACCTTTAAAGCCTTTCAGAGACCCTAGTACTATTTCATTTATACCTAACATTATACAAGTTGACCCTAATTAGAAACCTTCATAAGGCCAACACCCTGCTGTCCTAATTTTTGTAGGAACCTAATTTAGAACTCTTAAGTAGTAACATAATTTAGAATTCTGCATCTTACTAGATCTTTATTTCTACACCCACTTCGCATGGCACACTCCTGTAGGAGCCAACCGCCTTGATCCTGCATCAGGTATGAAATGCACAAGGCGACATGACTAGGACAGAAAGGATAGTAGTACAATTCTCTACATGGACTTTATGTTACAGGTAACAAGGAGGTAACAAGAGGCCATGGCCCTTCAAGAAGGTATTGAAATGGATTTGATGGGTTCTAGTAGGACTCTAGAGTGGACGAGCACTCCTACATGCCTAGGTAACTAAAAATTGCAGGTGCTGAACAAAATGTTAATACAGTTATTCTTAGTTTTGGGTGGGTGGGGGTGGTTATTTGATGAGGAAATTGATTCTTGTAGAGTGAGAAAAGGAGCCCTGGAATAGTGTACAATTAGCAGTATAGGCTCGAGGATGGTAATTATTGAGGGTGTCATGATGCCAGGCAGAGAGGGGGAAAATTTGTGATTCATATTTCACACCAAGATCGTAACTAAAGCGAATATAGACCCGGTAACAAGTATAATGCATACTACTGCTTGTAATTTTTTCTCATTCATCATTAAAAAGTCACATTTAAGCTATAACAATCATATTTCACTATTTGTAATACAAAGACTCGAGAAAAGAAGAATAAGAGGCATCGGCTATCTTTTAGTTCATCCATCACATCTCAAGACCATTAAATGGAATTTACATAGTTCAAATGGAAAGCATATTATACCTTCAGAGCAAGTAAAAGCAAAAAGGTCTCGACAGAGTAGAAGCCTCTATCAACAAAATCTCCTAAGAACAAGTAGTTGGTTTGCGGGCAATCCCCTCCAACTTTAAATAGCTCTTTCATATCATAGAACTGTCCATGGATATCCCCACATATCTGAAGAAAAATTCATAAGCACTTTAGACAAGGTGGAAAATAATTTATCTAAAATCATGTGAAATATGCACATCACCAAACAAGGTTTTAAAAGATGCCATTGCATACACGACAAGATGCCAGGGAGCTATTTAACAAATCAAACCATGCCCAAAATAGAGATTCAACTGATATTAAATCACCAAACCCAATGGAACTTTGACATTACCAATTTATGTAATATTCCTACTAAACTTCCATAACATAAAAAAAAAAAAACAATACTCTTGCACAAACATGGAACATACATTTTCAATATCCTAAAAACAGGAAGTGAATGTCAATACTCAGCAAAGACGAAAAAATAAGAAAGCAAGGTCAAAGGTAAGAGCTATTCTTTTAGGCCAAGGATCTAGAGTTGAATTTTTTACCCAAAAAAATGACAGCTCACTGATGCACGCACCTGGACTGACAAATTATGACAAATTAGGGTTTTTCTTTGAGTGGGGAGTATGGGATATACTTTAGGGACTTAGAGGTCAATTGGGCCTAAGAATTCACGTATTAGCAAGTGTAAATTAAAAACCGATGGTGAGGTTTGAAGCAATGAAGGTCTAATATCTTGTAGAGATATTTAGTACTTTGTAGTTGGTTTAAATAGTTGTTTCAATAAAAAGGAAAGGGAGATTTTTACTTTAGAGTTTATGTTTTTCTATTTGGGTGCTTGTGTTCTTCTTTAATGGTGGATTTCCTTCTCTAGCTATTTTGTGCAGAAAATTTGTGTTTGTTTGTTCAAATATTTGCATGCTCTAGTACTTTTATTCAATAATAAAAAGGTAGGTCCTACCTATCCCAACTTTTTAAAGCTGTTCTCAAACAAAGCTCTCAATTTCTCAATATGCATGAATTCTCATTATCAAAAATCACGACCTAGTGTCATCCAACCAGTAGTGCTCCTACTAATTCTAAAACTTCTTATTCAATTCCTTAAAATCCAGAAATTAGTAAAATAAACCAAGAAAAAAAAAAATTCAAAGAATACCCATCATTAGTAATGAAACCCTAAAACTCAACTCAAACTCAAGAGAAAATTGCAGAGTAAACAAGGAAGAAATTATAAATCAGTCAAATGGGGTGGTTTCGTTTTGTGAGAATACATACTGTGACTGGGGCGTCTACTCTCTGAACGTTGCTCTCTTCAACGAGGATCTCCATGGCCTTGAGGCACAGTGCCTTCACTTCATATTCCTTCAAGGGTTCACATCTTTTAAGTTGCTCTATTTGCCTGTCTAAGTCTGACATTCTCTCTAAAACCCTAGCTTTCGAGCCCCTCTCTCTCTCTCTAAACCTCGAAAGCTTTCGAGGCAAACGGAAAGAGGCTCTGTAAGAGAGAGAGAGAAGAGAAGGACGCCTGATCGATTTGTGTATATACTATATACGCATCCAAACTGTGGTCTAAAGTTATTTTATGCCCCCTATATCAATTTTTAATTCAAAAAATTATGTGGTACCGCGGGAGCATTTCGGCCTTCTCTCCAACGGATAAAACCAAAGTTAGACCGTCCAATTTTTAGATGGTGACATCTAAGTGTTAAAAACCTTAAATTTTAATATTTTTTAAAAGTAATCATCTAGTAATTCTCAATTAGTTTTTAAAATTTCAAATTAAAAAAAAATCTCTCCCGATAGATCTTTTGATTACGGGAGGAGAGATAAATTATGTTTCCCAACGAGGGGATAAAATATGGTTGTGAGATACGTATACTATGCTCAATTGGGAAGTATAGTTTATTTTTATTCCTTTAGGTGTCGTTTGGATATCTAGAAATATATTGTTTTTGAAATATATTATTGGCTGTTTGGATACTTGGAATATTTTGTCAGTAAAATATATTACCTGCAAAATATATAACTGGCAGTTTGATATCTAGAAATCTATTGTCTATGAAATATATTACTGGCCGTTTGATACCTGGAAATACATTGTCTGTGAAATATATTACTGGCGTAATACATTACATGCAGAGTGTTATTGTTTGACTAGTGTTTATAGATACAACATGAGAAATACATTGCATTTAGATTCCATAGTTTAATATGGAATTGTTTATATTGCACCTTAAATTTGCTCTTACATTGCTATTACTAGATATCGAGATTTAATACGGAATTATCTACAAAGAGACCATTTATCTTTTGTAGGTATAATCATTCTTGTATAATCATAGTTGCTCAAAGTTTTAGCTCAATCTAATTTATAGAAAAATAAAATAAAATTGAAACACTTAGGTATATGCTCTTAACTGTCAATGAGGACATTTCAATCATTTATTTTTCCAAATTATGTCTCTATAATCTTTACATGATGGTAAAAAGTTTAGAAGTCGAAGGTGTTAGCTCAATTTGATTTACAAAAACATAAAATTGAAATATTTAGATGTACTCTCACGTTATACAATTTTTTGTTTTCCTGCTATAGAGTCCCAATTTCACTGGACCTACCATGCATGAGCAATTATTTTGAAATCTCATTAATATAATAAACATTACCCTCTCATTAACGGAAACCTTAATAAATGGTCGAAATTGGCTAATTTTTAAATCTCCTAATTTATGAAATGTCAGCCTAAACCAAAGATAGTTTTCCAAACTCCCCACATAGACTGTTAACAAAACACAGTATTTTCTATTACCAGGTACTCAATTTTCTACCTTCAAAGTTTCAAAATTGGATATCTCCAATTCTAATCCTAGGCACTAGTCACCAAATGCCATGCAATTTCGAGACATAACCTAAACATCTTGGCAACCAATTTTTTTTAAAAAAAAAACTCTCAAGGACACTCGAGAGACCCATTTTTGGATGGCACATCTAAGCGTTTACCGGTCAAATTTTGAATTTTAGGATTTAAAACTATTCACTTAGGTTCGTTTTAAATGGATCCCAAAAAAACTGAAAACAAGTCTTCTAGCTCTTTTGCTAAAAGGAAGTAAATATACAAGTGCAAGCTTTCTATGATTCCTCTATAACATAAAACTTATATACTTCCCCTTATCCAACCGTCTATTCTGAATGGAGGGGTTAAGATTGCCCCAATCACAATGTCATGTCTCTACACTATTTTATTTTTAATTTTTTTTCTATAAACTAGTTTGACACCAAATTTTGGACATCCAATCCTTTATTAAACTCGCACTAGCGAAAAATATATAAAAATATATATTTTCATTAAAATAAAATGACCAAAATACCTCTGAAAGTTTCAAGGGATATTTTGGTCACTATATTTTACCAAAAAATTATTTTTAATATTTTTTATAGGTGCACCCCAATGAGAAGACGACACATATCAAATTTCATATTCATACAATCGTTATAAAAAAAATAAAAATAAAATGCTTTGAGACGTCGGATCTAAGATCAAACGGTAGTGGCTCTCTTGATCAAAATTGGACGGTTAGATCGTAGGGAAAATATAAATCTTCTATGCTGTAGGGGAAGACATAACACCATAAATTTTGGAGACGTAACATCTCCAGTCTAATGACTAACTCAACAAAAAGTTTTCACATGTACCTGAAAAACTAATATGTCAGATTAAAAAGCCTTCCAATTTTTGGAAGGTGAAATCTAAGTATTGAACAATCCAAAATCCAACCCATTTCTGAAAATAATCATCTAGTGGTTAGTGGGTAGATCTAAAATCTCCAAATAAGAAAAGCCTTCCTAAGTAGCTCTCTCGCACAAAGCAGTAAATTTACATATAGTATATTCCCTCTAGAGCATACTATATGTCCTCATTTTTAACTATTCATCTATCCTTTTAATCTTTTTTCTCTTGAGGCGGGTTTCTATCAAATTAAATAGGGTGTTAACTTGATGCTATAAAGAATGTGCACATTAAAATTCAACCAAAAAGGTTTCCTTTGAAGACCTCCAATCAATCTCGATGTATATGGATATACAAAAAGGATATCAAGTAACAAAACAGTGCATCTTACAACACATCATCTGAATGGTCCATTTTCTAAATTTTCAATTGTTTGTGTATTATTTTGCAGCTTTAAATTTCATAATTAGGAGGCAGAACTTTTGATCAATACAGGGGTTTCTGGCATTGGAAATTCAAGCTATGCAACCCTTCAAACTCAACAAGAGGCATCTCTCGCTCCCTCACCTTTTCAAGGTCCCCTATGGCTATGAACCTCTATTTGTTTTCACTTTGGCTTAGATTTCTCTGGGAAAATCAAGGAAAACAAGGATGATTTCAATGGCAAGGTTGTAGAAGTCATCCAAGGCAAACGTGGCCAACGGCATGTAAATCAGTACAACACAAGTTGTGCTCCAAAAGAGCATTTGAAGTTATAAAGAGAGCGCTCCTCGTGTCCTTCAAAGCAATTATTGCAACAACATGATTTTTGAGGAGCACATATTTGCTTCCAAGTGTTAAAGATAGGCATTGCTAAGATTAAGCAATTCTATTAGTTGGATAAGTAGTATAGGATAAAGTTGGGATCACGATAAATCTACATTCCAAGGGTTATTTAGATTGAGTCTCATTAGGATTAGGATAAGCATGCGGATCTATATAGTCGTAGTAGAATTAGAAAAAATGAAAAATCGTCAAATATGGGTTTTGGAAAGAGAGAATTGCGAGGTAATGTGCATGGATTTTATAAGAGAGCTAAAGTTGGGTTAAGAGAGTAGGGCATCTAAGAGTTAGAGAAAAAAATATAGGAGACACCAATGACGTTAGAAAGAAAACTATTGAGACATAAATAGTATGTAACAGCCTACCAAGGTCAAATATTTTTTAAATAAAAAGTTATCTTCCCTCCCAAATTTTTCTTTGTGTGCGTCATTATTTGAAGACATTTTTCAGCACCATGGGCCATCGATGCAAAATAAAATAGAGAAGCCGGTCAATAAAGCATGACAAACAGTAGAAATTTCAACAGTCTCAGAATGACCCCAGAATGAGTCAAGATCTTCAAAAGAAGTCCAAAAAGTCTCCTGCCAAGTTTCGTTGCATTATGACATGTCTAAGGCAATGCAGACTAAGAAACAATTTCGGCAGAAGCAACCTTTAGTACCCTGAAACGGACCATGCCTGTCTTGCTGCCACACCAGATTAAGACAGTTGTATTGGCCTAGGTTTCGAGTAGTATTGCCGTTGTGCTGGTCTTGAGTACCATGCCCGTCTTGCTACCACTCTGAGTCTGTCACTGGTCCAGCTATCATGCTAGTTGCATCCCCTTATTAAGTTCTCTCCTCTTTTCTACTCCTATTCGAACCTTCCATTACATCACCCTAACTTCATCATGTGAATGTGCATTGCCCTAAGACAAGGGTGAGTCCTTTGGGCCACTTGTGTTGAAAATTAACCATGGTAATGTTCTGTAGAAAGCAAGGAGATTGCAGGTCAAGGCAGGTGATTTCGAACCAGCTGAAGCTGCTAGGGGGCTTTCCATCGTGATCTAAGAGGGCACCCGCGCGAGTCAGCCTGAGTAAGTTACGGACTCAGGTGAAATTAGTCCCCACCTCACGTTAAAATTCTTCTTTTACTGGTTGGTACACCTGCCCTCATTCTACGAACGAGGTTCCCGAGAGAGTAATCTCAAGTCCCGGGTTCCCTAAAAACCTGAGACACATGTCACCGGATTATCTAGATCCGGAGGACAAGATCGAGGCACCTAACCAGCTTGGCGACTCCACTAGGGACTTGCTACCCCTTCGTCGGTTCGCCCTTGTTTGATCAGGTATCACCTTTCACTTTCTGTATTGCATTCATGACATCTGGGTTATTCAACCAGTTTATCCGAGTTGGGGATTTTTTTATCCCAGTACTCATGACTGTCTTGGGGAAGTGAGCCTCTCAAGTCTCATTTCCTACACTCCTCTTGAGCCAGGACTCGCAGTCCGGCTCCCAAGTTCTCTTTTGGATGGGCGCGAGATGGGACTTTAAGGTCCCTGACTCCCCACTTGCTAGCCTTGGTGTACCCTCCACCAATACTTCTCGCATTGGTAGCACATCTGCTACCACACACCGCATGCACCCTGCTACTGACAAGTCCCCTGTCGGTCACATTGCTAAGGTACGCCGAAAGGCTGCCTTATCTACTTTCGTGAAAAGCAAGCAGATTGCCATCACTTATGAGGGTCGTCACAGGGCCACCCCCCATGCTCCTTCACCACCTCAAGCTCCTATTCTTTGAAGCTCGACGCACCAAGGCAGAGACCATGCGTCCTCCACCTCTCACACACACCCAAAGGCTCGTGGTCCACCCACTCGAGCAACACCTCGGGGCAACATACACGCTGCCCTGAGCTCGCGTCCATGGTCAGGCCCTCTCTAGCCAAACCCTGTGCACACTATGTGTCCGCATCCCACAGCTCCGGGCAACGCCAGCCTTGCGTTAGCTCGAGCACATGAGGGTCGATCACTTCATCCCCCCTCTCAGCACACACAGCTTCACCCTATGAGAGACAAGCTCGTACCTGGTCCCTCGTAGACACAAGCTCATAGGTCTTGGTCTTTTAAAGCCGAACCAGCTGATCGAGCTCAGGCTGACCCCCAAGTCACCCGAATGGCTACTTCTAAAGGTGCACACGAACCAGCCTTGCAGGTTCTTCCTCGATCCTGACTCAAGTAGAGCCGTGAGCCAGCTCCCTCTCCTATCACCCTCCCTTCACCAGGCAAACATCTCGAGACCTGGTACTCAAAGGTTTTCCCTAAGAATACCATCTTGAGTCAGTCGCCCCTGCTTAGATATCCACCCAGACCCCACAAGGGAACTCGGGGCAATGGTCTAATGGCAGATAGAGGCCGTAGGCCTCCAAGGCAACAACCCAAAATGCCTTCTATCCCTGGACTGCACTCTCTGCCCCAGCTGCTGGACACGACCCTCATGTGCTTTAGAAGGACGAGGCAATCCAGATCCCAGGCTCAATTATAGAGCGGAGTTTATTGTAGCCTCGCGATCAAGCAGAAGAGAGGCCTGCAACTTTTGAGTAGAGAGCCTCCCAAGGCAGTCAAGGTTACCCTTCTTCATAACCACCTGTCTTATAACCCCTTTTCCCCTCTTCGACTTCTGAAACCTGAACCAGAGGTAAGAGAACATTGCTCGGTGGTGACCATCACAGAAAAGGACCGACCTATCAAGAAGGCATGGTCCCAAGATCATTAAGAACCGGTTCTCACACGGTCAGCCTACAAGACCCAGGTACAGTCGGGGCATGCTGAGCCCCTACAGACTGACTTGCCAAGGACAACTTGCTAACCTTGGCAGTCCACTACTTCACATAGCTCTAAACACCAAAAGAAATGGTCAGTGTGATGGCCATCGACGCCCCGTTTGACGCCCAAGAGGAGCGTATGAATAGGTTCGAGGAATTGGTGCAGTCCATTCTCGAGAAGATGGATTGTCTAGAAGCTTCCATATCCTCTTCTCCTCTCCATGAGATCGACTCCCCGCTTGATGAGGATGCAGCTCCACAAGCTTCTCCACCGGTTTCCCCAGATAGCTCAGCTCCCCACACGGTCTCACAAGCTGACATAAATGCCATGGTGACCCACAACCTCAAGAGAAAGGTCATGAGCATCCAAAGGGTGCCGCTTTATCAAAATCTTTACCCCTCGTACATTGACCAGGTGCCGTTTCCCCCGAACTATCAGAAAGGGTAGCTCCCCCTGTTCAATAGTACTACGTCACCGCAACAACATATTGCCCACTTTCAAGCAGCCTGTCGAGAAACGGCAACTGATGAGTGACTCCTTCTTCGTCAGTTCGTCGAGACTCTCGAAGGGCCAGCCTTTCAGCGGTATGCTCGGCTGCCTCCAAGCTCGGTACGCAAATGGCAGGAAATGGAGAAGTTGTTCTACCAGCATTTCTATGAGATCCAGAGAAACATAGAAACCATCGAGCTCCTTACCCTGACTCAAGACCTTGGCGAGCCAGTGGACAAGTTCATCGCCAGATGGAGAGAGTTAGCAACCTATCATGCCACTCCCATGACAGAAAAAGAAGCGGTTCAGCCCTGCATACAGAATATGGTGTTTGAGATGGCTTTACACATAGAGGCTTTCAATCCAACCTCCATGTCGGAGCTCATCTCTAAGGCAGTTCGTATTGAAGGTCTGTCCAAACACCATGGTGGATCCCGACAACAGTCCTCTAGCTCGGGAAATGATCGGGGCAATGGTAACTCTCGCTCCAACAATCAGGCAACCAGCAAAAAGGGGTGATTAGGGCAGCCATTACCGTGACTGACGCTAAGAAACCTGCCCCTCAAACCCTGGATCTCTCTAAAGGGGTAGTCACGACCAAGGCACAGGCAACACAATAGTCCTATAATAAGGTCCCACCCCCTAAAAATCTAAATCGAAGCAACTACTGGATCCAGCACCAGAACAAGGTGTACCCCTTCGAGAAGGAGTGGGTCCCTACACTGCTTCAGCTACTATTGGAGCAGAGCATGATCCAATTGCCAGAAGTCAAAACCCCAGAGAGACCGGACATGAAACACACGAGAAATATTATGCCTATCACAGGAGAGTAAGTCACCCCACTCAAGAGTGCTACACTCTCAAGGACATTATTGAAGCCCTCATCAACAAGGGCCAAATAAAGCTCGAGGAGCTAAAGAGAGGATTCGAGGCAACTGAGGCCTCTCATGTGGTGACAATCCAAGAGAATGACGAAGCATCCACTGTCCTCCGTGAAATATTCTCCATGATGATCGAAGAGGGTCCCATCACGCCAAAGCACGTAAGGCAACCCAAGCTCCTGCCCCGAGGAACTAAAAATCTCTGGTGTCTGTATCATCTGATACGAGGCCACGACCTGAGCGAATGTACTGGCTTCCATGAGATCTTGGCAAAGAAGTTGCAGCAGTGCCAAGAAGTTCATGGCAACCCAGAAGGACGTCCTCAGGTCCCTACTCCACCAGTACAAGAAGACCTCCTGACCCAAGCCCACGAAGGTGCTAAGCCTCTACAGGACCTCTTCGAGGCGATTCTCCAATAGGGTCTCGTCACTCCCAGGCCCTCTAGGCAACCTCGCCGTCTTGCACAGGGGACAGAAAAATCTTTGGTGTCCATATCAGTAGGTACGAGGCCACAAGCTGAGGGAATGCTTTGGCTTCTGAGTCATAGTTACGGAGATGGTTTAGAAGGTTACATTGTCTATGCCATCCTCCTAGAATTCCTTCAAGCCATCACCCCCGTCTACAAGCCCCTTACGAGGACACTCTGGACCCTTCTGAGCCCTCAACCTCCCAGGCATGGGAGGTCTCCCATGGGCGAAGCAGGCTCAAGTCTCTGAACCCTGAAGAAGTCCGCTAAGCTAGGGCCACTCATCAGCCAGTCATGATGGACCATACACCTCCCAAGGGGTCCAAGAAGAGACGAGCACCCAAGTCAGCTCACCGAAGGAACCACATCCCTCTTCCCCCAGTCAGGGAAGAATTTTTCAAGCCCCTTCCTCCACTCCCGACCTTGCGGGACTTCATCCCAGCCACAACTCGCCTTATCTCTTCGTCAAATCAGGAGGAGGTCCCTGAGTCATCATTTGCTCAGGGCACAGCTAATACAAGTGACGACATTAAAAGCATCCATCAATGATCAGAGTCGAGGCAAGACCTAAAATACCCTCTGCACACTTCCAATCCTGGTGATGATGTAAAAAGTTGTCCAGAACATTCTAACTTTGCTTCTTCTTCTTCTCCTCCCTCCTCTTCTATCTCTTCCACAAGTGCAGCTCGACAGTGCCCAGACTTCGTTGCTTTAAACAGAGAGCTCGAATGCACCAATATCAGCAAACCGCATCGAAAGCGCCTGAGAAAGATGCTTGCCCAGGCGCCTGGCTTCTTAATAGTCACCGACGCCCTGACAGCCTAAGCCGAGTCTAAGCCATCTTCAAACTCCCATTCCAAAGAGGCTTCCCACATGGTGCAAATCTTGGAAGTACTATCCAGCACAGGGTAAATGAGCCTAAGATTGGGGAAGAAGCTACAACCCACACCTCAGAAGCTCAAGGTCCTAAAGTTTCCTGATTCTGCACTTTCCCCTAAGTCTCAAACTCAAACCTCCACATCCATAATCCAAATTCCTATTGCCTCCCCATCAGTCTAGACCGCACCTGTTGAACAACAAAGTCAGCCAGTGTCACAAACCAAACTCAATCAAAACTTGCTCCTATACCTAAACCACTGATAGGATCAGGAGCACGGAAGGCCGATGAGGATAAGATGAAATATGATGTAATTGGGCACTTGAAAAAGCTTCCAGCCCTTCTAAGTATCTATTCTGTTTTCTAGAGACTACCGTATGGCCTTGGTTCAAGTCCCTTCCAACTCATAAGTATACGAGACCAAGCTGGAGCCCATTGAGATGGACTCAACCATCTTGAGTGGGTCCCTGGCGGTCACCTTCTCTGACGATGATTTGCAGTTGGGAGGTAAGTTTCACAATCGTTCTGTCTTCGTGAATGGTGAACTACAAGCTTGCCCTATCAACCGGATTATGCTGGATGGAGGGTCGACAGTCAACCTGATCCCAAGAAGGATCCTGATCCGACTGGGGTAAGGATCTGACGACCTCACTCTTACCCACATTATAGTGCAAGGGTTCAACCAATCAGGAGAGAAGCTAGCTGGCATGGTGCGCCTTCGCCTCAAAATCGGTGACCTGAATGATTACGCCCAATTCCACGTAATTGACATCGACACCTCTTACAACGTTTTGCTCAGACGCCCTTGGCTTCACGATCAAGGGGTGGTTCCTTCCACGCTCCACCAATGCTTCAAGTATAGTCGAGATGGGAGACAACACACAGTCTACGCTGATAAGAGACCGTTCCCTGCAGCTGAGACTCACTACGCCAACGCCAAATACTATTTCACAGATCTTTCAACTCTAGAAAGGCTAAAGGATGATGATTGGAAGCCTGTGAGAGAGACTGGACCCTCGTCTCATGATGACATCGAAGACCTTAGGCAAATGATCACATATATGTTCAAGAAGGAGGAAAGACATGACAAAGTCCTCCCCTTGACTCCTATCTGCCCAAGTATACCTTGCCATGTCTCTGAGGTCATGATGTCATACCCCGGAGAAGAAGCCTCCCCCTCTACCTCTACTCTTAGTTCGCCAGAACAAGATGACGAGCTTGAAGCAGCTCCTAAGACCGAGGAACCCTCAGAGGTAGACCTTTCAGCATCAAGGGTCACCTATACGCCGAACCAGCAAAAGGTCCTGCACGTCCCCATTGCTCTCCTAGAAGCAGAATTGGCTTAGCAACCACCAAGGAGGGTACTCTAAATCCCATCCTCTTTGGGCAAGGAGATTACCAGCAACCAAAGATCTTACACTTCCCAAAAGTTCTCGAAGAAGTACAGGTGGATAAGAGTCAGCCCTCTGGCTCTCAGGAACAAGACCCCATGGCAGAGCTGAGAAGCATGGTTCATAGCCTCCAGAATCAGTTGGAGGTTATGCGCATGGCTTCAAAGCACTTAAAGGATTTTGTCTTTTAGACTAAGACCTATGACGAGCTCGAAAGCAATGCACCTCGAATCGAAGCAAAAGCTCCCCCACATCGAAGTATTTACAGCAAACGGGCTCACCAAATCATAAGAACCATGAATTTCGAACCCCTGTCAAATCAAAAGCTGAGAGGTGAGGAAGCAATTGCAGCCCCATTCGAGGTCATTGAAGCCACAACAAGCTGTCAAAAGACGAAGTAAGGAGTAGGCTATCCTTTTTCGTCACAAGCGATGAGAGGACAAAAATAATGAAGAAGAGGGGAAAATAAAAGACATTCATCATATAGACAGAGAAAATGACTATTTCATTCATCAAAAAGAAAATTACAGGTGTCTTTTCTTTAAAATAAAGAAAAAAAAGAATAGAAAGAAAGTGCTGTAAAAAACAGTCAATGATCTCATTGACCTTCCCCTTGCACTCTTCGACCGAGACTCTTGCTCGCTCGATGCCCACTCTCAATTAGACCACCAGCCCAGCCTCAAGCTCCACTAGGACTAGCTTCTCTCCCAAGGAATACTCGAAGTCCAGCAGCTTCTGGCCCAATTCCTTATCTTTGGCCTCCCAAGATGTTGTCTCCTTCTCCAACCTGTCAAGCTCCAGTGTCCATTTGGCGATCTTCGCCTTCAGGGCTACACCTTGTTATGGTGCGTTACAACCATCTCGGCAAGGGTGGACGTTTGGGACATGGTAGCATCCATCTCCCCTACCTGGGCCTCTTCCAACTCTTGCTTCTGTGCCAGGAAAGCCTCCAATGACCCTAGCTGTGAGCCTCTTAGTCGCGTTGCAGTCTTTGCTGCCTGCAAAGCCACCCTCCATCCCCCAACTCATTGGCGACGCTGTCAAAGTAAGGGAGGACTTCAGCGCACTCCCCAAGGCGATCCCCCTTAGCTGTAGGATCGTTGTTTGAAGCTCTTCGAGAGACAACTCCTTCAGCTTTTGGAGGCCCGTTCGAAGCATCTAAAAAATGATGCCCAAAATTCCGTTGACAGCGAGCATAGGCAACACAGTAGGAGCTCCCGCAGCAGAAGAATCCTCAACTGCAACTAAGGTCTCAGGATCCCCAGATTCAAGGGCAACCTCGGGCTGTCCTGGTACCTCAGCAACAACCTTTCCGCTCAAATCTTCCCCCATGGCCTCTTTCGACTCGACCCCCTTGGGGTCAAGTGTTGTAGCTTCACCCCTTGTAGGCTCCGCAACCTCAGTTAAGGCAAGGGTGACCTCCCCGCTGGGAGCTACCGTCTTATGGCGTACCACGATAGTCTCCTCTCCTGCGGCTGTGCCTTCTCCTTGCTCCCCCTCCTCCACAACCGCCATCTCCGTCGTGATAGGTTCGACACCTCCTCCCTCTCCTTCGTCGCCCTTGTCCTCTGGGGGAACGACTCCGGCTACATGCTCCTCCACAGGGCTTGCCTCATCAACAGCCAGGGGTACCGCCTCTGGACCCTCAAAGTCCGACCCCTGAGGGTGTCCTGCCTCTGCATCCCCCACAGCTGCACTACCTGGGGAAGCAACTTCCTGCTACTCAAGTGGCCCCTCTTCAGTCCCCGGGGCATCAGCCTCTTCTGTAACCACAAGCTCTATTGAGGTTTCCCTTTCCTTGGTAGACGCAGCGATCTCCTTGGCTTCGGAAGCCCTCTCCACCTTGACTGCCTCATCAAGGCTGGCGTCACCAGCCCCATTGATCTCCATCGAAATCGGGTCCTCTCCTTCAGCCATGGACGTCACTTCCTGGTCAGAAGCAATTTCGATCGAGGTGGTGGGACTTAAGGCACCAGCCTGAGCCTCTGAAGGGCTAGAAGAAGTTCAGGTGAATCCTCAAGGGCAGAAGGCGATGCAAAAATATCAGGAGACACATATGACTCAGAAGAAGCAGCCGGCGAGGAGCCATCTTTCAGCTCCCAAATCACTCGACGCTTGGGCCTCTTACTCTTCGAAGCCCGACAAGCATGTGCTTGAGGGACGGTTGGGGCAGCTCACTTCCTCTTTTCCCCTTTGGTTGAGAGGGTGCAATAGCTTCAGAAGTACCCCCTCTAGAAGAGCCAGCGTCAAGCTCGCTGTGAGGGCCACTCCCTATCAACTCGTTCAAATCTTGGATCGGGCGCCCTTCATACCCTGCAACCTTGCAACTTTCTTTCCATTTGAAAATAGCAGAGAAATTGTAAAAAATGCTCTCTATCTTCTCCTCCATATTGAGAAACCACGACAGGGACTTCTCTTCAGGAATCTGACGCGGTCGCCCATTCGTGCACCAATCATGAGGGAAGCCTAGGGTAAATATCTCACCTAGGGGAGGAGTCATCGCCATCTTCCGCTGCCTCGTATCTTGATTCCAGCGGTTGCTCCCCCTTTCCAAAGGCGGTCCATGTCCCAATATCCCTTACTGATGATTCGCCACCAAAGTTTGTGGGCCCCGGTTGCCCGTACTGTCTTGCCAAAATGGGGCAACACATACTTGTTGACCTTCATGGCTTCCAAGCACTTGGCCCAAGAAGTGCGAATATGCCTTGGAAGCCATGTCTCCCATTGGGTTCCCAATTGGTCCTTCTTCTAATGAGCAGCCTTTCTATGCCGCTTCTCAAAGAACACTGAGAACGAGCATTCTTGATCTAGCCCATGTTGCCGGGGAAATTGATGAGGGAAGCAGCCCTTAAGCTTCGCGTTATGGATAGTGCGATAGGCAAGAACCCTGCCTCTGACACTCACCATAAACATCAGCTCCTTCTAGCTGGTGAAATCACCATCTAAGTGATGGCCCAGCTCGTCAACAAATGCGTGCTCTATAAGGCCTCCAACTGGGAAGGCTACCTGGATTATATGAAGATGGTCATTATAGAACAAGCTCCGCGCATGACTAGGTGTGTGGAAAACTGCCTTCTGTCCGGCAATCTCCAAAAGAAATGGGCACATGGCATCCTCCAACACCCTATTTCTGAGATAAGTGTCCGGGAAGTAATCTCCGAGCCACCCATAAACATAATGGACTGGGAAAGGGGCCTTGAAATCTCTTAGGAAGGCCTCACCATCTACTATGCCATTCCCTCCTTCCTCTCCTTGATATAGTCTCCCCCTGGAAATGGCTCCCAGGCCATAATAGATGCTGCACAGAACTGGCTGTGCATAGTGAATACTCTTTCCCTTGGGCCATGTCACAGGCCACGTAGAACACACTTGGATGAATGATGTATGCCCCTCTTGCCAGAGCAAACTTGCATAAGAAAAGCACCAGGTAAGCTATCAGGAAGATATGCCCATTCTCCTTCCGCAACTCAAAAACTGGTGGGACCTCCTTCTCCCCTTTCCTCGGTGTCGGACCAGCTTCATCTGTACAGTCGCCATAGAAAAATGCTCTCCATTTGGCGAAGGTGACCCGTCCCCTTTTGGGCTCATCGTAGAGTTGTTGGTAAATCCCAAACAGTTCCTGAAGCCCAGCCGGTGGGGCTTCTTTCCCTACCCTTTCACCTCCAAAGATGACCGAGCACTAGAGGGCGGTTAGTAGGGAAGCCCGTCTCAACGTGGCTCTGAAATGCCTCAGCACTTTCATGGTCCATGAGGAGTAACCCTTCAAAAACTGGTGCTCTCCTTGCACCCGCAACCCAGCAGAGGACCATTTCATGTGGGGCGTTTTCACCATCCTCTTACCTAAAGTCAGCAAGTCCCTATTTGAGGCTATATTTCGGTGCAGGCAATGCAAGAGGCCTACTCCTTCTTCTACATTCATATTGTCGTCGTTATCTTCTCTCACCCCAAACCGGACAGGGTCACTAACAAAGGTGACGCTTAAAGGCCACTTGGGTTCACATAAAGCCTCGGTGAGCCATTTGTCTCACCTCTCACCAAGCTTTCGCCAGTGAATTCATAAGTACCGAGTTCTCCTGCTCGCAGGAGGTTCTTCACGTCTGGAATAACACCCAAAGGCTGGGCCATTAGAGCAAAAAGCTTCGTTGCCAAAGGACGCTAAAGGGCCACGTAAAACTCTACTCACAAGGGTGTATCACCGACTAGTCACTTAAGACGTAACGCTGGCAAGCTATCGCTGTCTCGCAGCCAAGGGCAGGACTATCGCCGTCTGTCCACTGAGAAGGTATCATCGTTCGCAGAAGGCAGGGCTATCGCCATCTCACAACTAAGGAGTTATCGATGTCTACCCACTGAGAGGGTATTACCATGCACAGAAGGCATGGCTATTGCCGTAGCAGAAGCACCGTTCGAAGACCCGGACGAGGCGTGAGGTAATGGCTTCTACATCTAACACCTTTGCTCCAACTATTCGCACGTGCCACACATGCGAACCCCACTACCCTCGAAATTCGGGCATGCAGCCTATCAAAGCGACGTGAACTGACACCACATGTGGGAGGGGCGACCATTCGCCATCTCGCCTCTCCACCTTCTCTCGATAGTTGCAAGCCTGTCACGCCTCGGGTTCTTATCGATGCTTCCTCTTCTCGCCGGGAACTCACTCCTGTTTGTTAGAAACCCTTCCTCGCCATCTATTCGCTACCAGAGTTGGCGAAAAACCACTAGAATTCTCGTGGAAGTTTCCCTGTGACCCCGCAGATTTCCCTGCCTTCCTTATTTTCAATCCTTGATGTGTCAAAAAAACCGTGGAGTTTCAAGCAGAACCACTGTGTTTCCTTCTTCTCTTCAGATAAACAAAAGACCGTCAGAGTCCCCTGACCTTTCTGCAATCTTTAGCAACCGCAAAACAACCAGAAGTGCACTAGAACTTCTGCAGAATACCATTGCGACCCTCTCAATTTCGCCAGAAGTCCACTAAGAATTCCCTACGCATGTTGGAAATAGATTCAATGGTTGTCGTTCCTCACTGGAAAAGACTCGGTGAAGCCCTGTGAAGCTCCCTCTTCCCCGCTTAGAAAGGCTTTGCACTCTCCGAAAACATCTGCAAGCACGTTGCGAAGGTTTGTGACCTACTCAAGGCTCGTCGAAAATCTCTTGAAGGCTTGTGTACCACGGGTCTTGACTGGAAACTCTAGCTAAGAAACTCTTGAAAGAAGCTTCGTCTCTCTCTCTTTAAAAATTTCCTTCACTATTTTGCCTTTCGGTAAAACAGTAAGATGGGGTTTTTCCCCTTTCATACTCAACAATGCCGCAATCTACCTCTCACAAATTCGGAATGATGCACCAGTCATTGCCTCTAGACGATGATAGGTCCAAGGGCTATCATTACGCGTTATCGCACCAGTCATTGTCTCCAGACAGTGATAGGTCCAAAAGCACTAGTCTTGAGACCCAAGTACGAACTGCCGCCCCCTATGCCTCATGAGCCCGTTGCTATCACTATGCGTTATCACCGCGTGCCTCGTCAAGGGGCCATCGTCGTGCACTACGTGAGATGCTATCGCCACGAGCTTCATCAAGGGACTATCGCCACGTGCGCCATCAAGGGGCTGTCGCTTTAAAACAAGCTCCAAGAGCTTGGTTTGAACGATTTCGACAGGCCGTTCTGCATGCTGGGTTGAAACAAAGTGTTCATGATTATTGGTTATTTATTCATCATTGTTCTTCAAGAATAATAATTCTTCTCCTATATGTTGATGATATTCTCATCACATGAGACAACCTTGATAATGTCAGACACTTGAAAAAGCTTATCAATCAATCGTTCAAAATGAAAGATTTGGATCCATTAACTTATTTTCTTGGGCTGGAGATTCATTATTTCCCTAATGGATACATAGTTAACCAAAAGAAATACACCAAAGACTTGATCAAACTGGCCAACTTATCTGATGAGAAACGAGTAGATACACCAATGGAGATGAATGTAAAATATAGAAAGGATGATGGAGACAAACTTCAGGACCCTACTCTTTATAGACAACTAGTTGGGAGTCTACTTTATCTCACTATGACTCGTCCAAATATTTCTCATGCAGTTCAGGTCATTAGCCATAGAGGTCTATTATTCTCTTCTAACTCTTCTCTCCAGTTTCAAGCCTATGCTGATGCAGATTGGGCAGGGTGCCCCGATACTCGATGCTCATCAACTGGGTGGTGTATTTTTCTTGGAGATTCTCTCATATCATGGAAATGTAAGAAACAATATACTGTATCTAAATCTTCTACAAAAGCCGAATACTGAGCAATATTCTCAGCTTGCAGTGAAATTACTTGGTTGAGAGGCATTTTACAAGACCTCAATATTCTTCCTAGAATTCCTACACCATTGTATGCTGATAATATGAGCGTCATACGTATTGCATCAAATCCAGTGTTTCATAACCGTACAAAGCATATAGAAGTTGATTGTCATTTCATTCGTGAAAAATTTCTAGCTGTAGAAATTACACTCCCATATATTACCTCCTAACAACAACTTGCAGATATATTTACCAAGGCAATGACTCGTGCTCGTCATGACTATCTTGTTGACAAACTGACGTTGTTCACCCAACCTCAGTTTGAGGGAAAGTGTAGAGATAGAGATAGGTGAGGATATTTTTTAATTTTAAGTTATCTTGTATTTGATGTAGATATCTCTCTTGATAAGACTGGATTAGTTCGTCATTATTAATAACTGATTAGCAGTATTAGTTCTGAATAGTCGTCTATGTATGCAGGACTTTGTATATTCTTGACAATTAATCAATACACAGAGATTTCTCTTGAGGATTCAAGATTTTAACATCTTAAAAATCGACGGTCTAAATAGTGTGTTACAATATATACTATATTTAGGGCTTTTTAACATCTTAAGAATTTTAGGTTTTTTGAGGTGTACCTTACCGGTAAATGCCATTCCCAAGCTTAGGTAAAGAAGGAGGGTTGTGTAGGCTGGCAACCAGCATAAAACTTTGCCGCAACTATTCATGAATTTTGAATACATAGTGTTTCCCATAAGCACGTATGGTCTCACTGAGTGTGTGGCAGTTGATGGAGCAGAATGGGGAATAGGATTCGTGTAGTCGATCCCAAATAATTGGAATAAGGCCCTCATGATTATGATGACACAAATTAAAGTGTCTATAAAACTTTCAAGCTTTAATATTTTAAATGCTTGTAATGAATTATTAAACACTTCACATAAATTCTATTGACTTTTGCTACAAAATTAATCAATATGTATCCGCATTTTCTTTTTTTTATTACTTAAATAACATTAAATGCTTTAAATATTGCTTATGCCTTTAATTTTAACTAATTTTAAAAAAATTTAAATATCATATAATTTTTGTTATGAATTTTGAATTTTACATAATCTAGATTTTAAAACCATATATTTTATAAATTACACTAACGCATTTTTCATTTTTTTATTATGAACTTGTTACTAAATGTATTACAAAAAGCTCTGGATGTTGATGGGGACGATATGATACGCAAAAAAAAAAAAAAAAGTCGAAAAGAGAAGTTTTAATTTCAAAAAATCGTTGCCCTCACCCACTCTCTCACTACAACTCTCTCTCTCTCTGTATAAAATCCTTTCTCTCTCTACAAGGCACGATGGCCTCACTCTCTTCTCTCTTCTATTTTCTCTCTCTAGTCTCTCAACCAATATCACGCCTTACAACTCTCTCCAAAACCCCCAATATCTCACCTTACAACTCTCTCCAAAACCCAAAACCCCAAGACTCACCCACATCACCTATTTACCACTTTACCTTTTCCTAATCCTAGTAGGACAGTAGATCCTATTGGATTTTCCGTACTGCTAATGGCATATGGACACAATTTAATCCAAAATATTATCCCATGCTAATTACTTAGTTAATAGGACTCCCAGTCCACTTAGAAATGCTGTCTTTTAACACCTCCTTTTTTTGCTAAGTCTGACATGCTCTCTTCAAATTCTCAAACTCTTCTTGCTTTAATACTTAGGGAAGGACATAGGCACTTATTCTTGGGATATACAATTTTCTTGATCAATATTTTCTCATTAAGTGCTTGGGATCTTTGAAGTCTGTAAATGTTTCTTGATAGTCTTCCAAGTTTGAGAAAGCTACAAACCACGATTTATAACGTTAACTTTACTACTATATTTACGTTTTATTTTTTGAATCCACTTGCATCCAGTTGCTTTCTTGCCATCTAAAATAGGAACCAAATCCTATGTTTGATATTTGGAAAGTGCATTCATCTCTTCTTCCATAACCCATTGCCACTTTGAATTGTCTGCTTCTTCAAAGCTTTTTTGGTAGTATTCATCTACGACCTGCATCATGTATGCATAATGCGTATTGTAATTGACCCGGATGCATGTGACTTGCTAGATATCGATTGATTTGTTCTTGAACCTGGGAGCTCGTGGGAGTAATTTCTTTCTTTTTATGATGAGGGAATTACTCCCACTTGCTCCCAGACTCTTTATAAAAGAACAATATAGACGTGAGTTAAAATGGATTGGATTCTTTATATTTTTGGGCCATCCCATACCATGATATCTTCCAATGCCTCGAAAGCTCCCAAGGGTATCAGTAAACAAGACATCACTCTAGTCTTCCACTTTCATGGGATAATTGTTTGACTCTAATTACCTCCTTTCAGTCTTTTTGTTATAATTATTACATAAACTTTTATCGTTTCAATGTTGTTGTTGTCATTTTGCCATTTTAGCTTCTTTTTTTTATTGTAATAAAATGCTCGAGAGCTAGCATTTTTTTTCATTCGGCTGAAGAAAGAGGTTCTTGGACGATGTGAGAGAGATTTAGCCAAATTTAGTTTTTATCTTTACCACATTATCAGAGTTTTGGCAGATTTTGAAAAAAAAAATATTATAGTTGGAAGAGAATTGTTGTTTTTTTTAAAAAAAAAAGACTTTAAGCGGAATTTGGATTTATTAGGTTGAAGATCGGACTTTTAAGTGGGTTTTGCTAGAAATGTCTTTCAAATTGGTTGAGGCAAAGTGAGCTATGTTTTCATCAATTTTTGCATTTGTTGTTTGGAAAAAATCGAATAAATTATTTATTTATGATTATAGGCCTTCTTTAACGCTCTTGGTGTCGAAAGAACGTGTGGAAACTTTGGGTGTTGATGGACACTATAGAAAATATTAGAGCCGAAATATAACTTTTTATTTAAAAAATCTTTGACTTTTGTTGGGCTGTTACATACTCTATTCTCTCTATAATTTATCTCTAGGCTCAATGGCCACTCTATTATTTTTTCTCTTAAACTCTTAGACATCCCACTTTTTTATCCCAACTTTGACCCATGTGTACTGCCTCACGTCTCTCCCTTTCCAAAATCCCAATTTCCCGCACATCACCTTCTATCACCAATATATAACTTTTCACTTTTTCTAATCCTTGGTAGGACTAGGTAGACGCCCTTATGTATCCTATCCCATTGGAACTCTAGGTAAATAACCCTTGACATATGAACTCATATTGATCCAAACTTTATCCTATGCTAATTATCCAGCTAACAGAACTTCTTAATTTAAGAGTGCCTAACTTTAACACCCCCCTGCATTGATAAAAAATTTTAAAATCTTTCGTGCCGAGGCTCGTTTGAATTTTGTTGTCTTCACTTAATTCAATGCTTTAATGATGATATCAGCTGCTTGTTCATTCGTTAGAATATAGATCAAGTTAGCCTTATTGCTTAACACCTTTACACGAAAATAATGTTATGCAACTTGATCTGCTTCCCGCATGTATGGAAGACTCGATTCGACATTAGCATGATTGAACTGAATCCGTTATGAATTGGAACATTGTAATCCATAGCTTCTCCAAACTCCTTGAGTAATTGTATCAACCATACAAATTTGAGTGTAGCCATAATCATTGCTCTATATTCTACTTCTGTGGACGATAATGCTACGGTAAGTTGGTTTTTGGTTGCCGACGACACCCTTTCAAAGCCAAATTTAAACTGTATCCGGATATTGAATGACAAGTGGTTGTGCATCGTACCCAATCGACATCATAATAGTGACTTGCAAGCTTGATAGGAATTTATTGGTCATAGAACATGCCTTGCCTTCAATGATGTTTGTCTTCATATACCTCAATATTCGCTTCAGGATATCTGGGTATGGTTTCTGGGCTCGCATAAACTTACTAATGATCCCAGACGGATAAATTAAGTTTGATCGGGTTATGGTTAATTAAATTAGGTTATTTGATCTGGCATATGCAATGAGATCTCCATCATTCTTGTGGCTCACCTCAAGCGGTGTTGCAATTGGCTTTGAACCGAACTTTTCGAGTAGATCTAATGCGGACTTTTTGCATGACCTATATGCCCCTTTCATCTCTTTTAAGTTCAATCCCATAAAGATATTGAATTTCTCCCAAATCTTTCATTTGAAATATTTGAGATAGTGAGTCCTTAATTCTTTCAACTTCATTTGATTAGATCATCAACGTACACCACACAAATAATTTTCATCTTGAAGAATGATTGATGAGAGAAACTATCCTTATAATTGAAATAACCATCTTACTTTATTAAACCATGCTCTAAGTGCTTATTTCAAAACAAGTTTTAAATAAATGGATCGGTGACCTGGATCGGCCACCCAGAAAACTGTGTTGGATCGGTGAATCGACGATTTGGATTGGAGAATTGGCCGGATCGGCCATTTTGGCTTCAAAATTTTACTCAAAATCCCTAAAAATAGTGTTTTTTGAGTTTCAATTTTTTTTTTCTTGAGGTTGTTACTTTATGTACTTTTATTATTTTGCTACAATATGTCAATATTGAACCATTGTTTCGTTGTTTGGATATCTGTATAAGTATTAATTACAATGTATAATATAATTATATTTCATTAAATATGATTCAAAAAATACTAAAAAACACTTCTATTTATTAAATTAAAAAAAAAACTTATAAAGTGGAATAAATATCACATCAAACATTTGTAAACTCTCTCTACTCATTCAAAATTATCACAACCTAATTAACTATAATATTGTATACTGAAGTTATCACAACGATACCTTAATTTTTGTCTAATTGGAAAAAAAATTGTCGACTTTCATAAACCTCGGCTACACCCTTTTTATTCAATTTTGGGCTTTTTATTTACCAAAATAGCCTTCACAGTAGTTGTATTACCATGAAATACTATTACGGTAATTTAATTACCGTAATGTTTAGCTCATTTTATACAGCACTTAAAATACCTTTAGGTTTACAACCTTTATTACGATAATCGATTTACCGTAATCTCAAGTTCCATGGAGTTTTGACTTTCACCAATAAGAGAGAGAAAGAAAATGAATTAATAAACATGGAGAGCGGGTGTTTAAGTGAATAGAGAGAGTGTGTGTTTCAGTGAAGATAGAGAGTTGAGTTCAAGTTAAATTGGAAGTCTCGTGGAAGAGAGAGAGAGAGAGTTGCAGGCATATAGGGGAATGAAGTTCCACACCTTCTGAGTTCTTGTAGAAATGAAGGGGAATGAGGTCAAAAACCTTTAATGGAGCCCCACTAACTGGATGGTTCCTAAATTTATTGATGTAAGGAATAATATTTCTGCAAACAAGAGATGAAATGAAAATAGAATAAAATTCAACAAACACAAAAATACAATTGATATGAAACGATGCAAAACTAGAGAGAAAGGAAAGAAGAAGAGGCAGAAAGGAAAGGAGAATAGAGAGCAAGGAAATAAGAAGAGAGAAAAAGAAAAGAAGAAGAAAAGGAGAAGAGAGAAAAAGAAAGTAGAAGAGAGAGGAAGGAAAGAAGAAAAGAAAGGAGAAGAGAGAGAAAGGAAAGATGAAGAGTGAGGAAGGAAAGAAGTGGATAGAGAAATCCAACAAAAAAAAAAAAGTATTGTCTAAATCGTAGTAAAGATAAACGGAGATGTAAATTGGCATAATGGGGCATATAAGTGTTGTGTGTGGAAGCTCTAAACTCGATGGGTTGATTTTTGGCAAATAAAGAACAAGAAAAATAATCGACAAAAAACAAACAACAAGCAACAAATTTAAAGCAAGAAATAAATAACAGAAAAAGAACACCAGGATTTACATGGTTCATCACAGATGTGACTACATCCACATCCATGGACGAAGGCGATCAGCATTTTTCACAAAATCACAGAAAAAAAATTACAAGGCAACTTACTTGAGAAAACCAAAAACTCAATCTCTCACAAAGCTTTCTTCTCTACAATTTTCTCTCTGTGCGAAAAACCCCCAAAAGTTTCCCTTTATTTTTTCTCTATGCGCTTCCCTCTATTTGCTCTGATACCACTAGCTGTGCGCGGAAGCTCTAAACTCGATGGGCTAATATTTGACAAATAAAGTAAGAGAAATAAAATATGAAATACACACCACAAGAACATAAAATTTACATGGTTTACCCAAGAAGGGCTACACCCACAGGCACAACAAGTTGAAATCTATTATACCAATGAAAGTTACATCAAATATTTTGGAACAAACCTCCACAACAAAACCCAAATCGAGCAAACCCTTTTAAACAACTCTACATTCATTCTCTTTACTTCTAGCAATATCGATAACACCATTCTCTTTATTTCTAGCAATATCGACAGCACTAGATAGAGACGCGCGAGCAATGAAAAACTGACTATTTCTCTTACTAAAAAAGGGAACAACCCAAAATCTTTATGGGAATTGTTTCTCTACAAGAAACATGCCTCTCAATCTTCGGGAGTCTAAAAGATGCATCATCAGAATGTTTTTGTCCAAATGAAGCTTTCTTCTCTAAGAGGAAATTGCATCTTATGCACAAGAAGCTCTAGCTCCCTCTCTCTCTAGAAGAACCAACATTCTCATATGATGACCAAATAGGGCACATAAATTCTGTACACTTTCATCCCATATTTATAAGATTAGAAGTCCATACTAAATAAAAAACTTCATATTGATGCTATATATATCTCAAAACCATGAGATAAATCCAAGAGTCCTAATCGTTTTTTCTATTTCCCTTAGGAAACTTATCAATATCAATATCAATCCCCCAATAATATCTCAATCCCATAACATATGAGAATATCTCAATCCCACATAATATGGGAATATCTCAATCCCATCTCAATCCCACATAACATGGGATTATCTCAATCGTATAACATTGGAATATCTCAATCCCACATAATATGAGAATATCTTTGTGGATTTTTCATCCTTATTCAAATAAATTCTTTCATTATTCTTGTTGAAAAATAGTGTTTATCACTTGTTATGCATGGAAGCTCTAAACCCGATGAGTTGAATTTTAACAAATAAAGTATGAGAAAAATAATCGGCAAAAAAACAAGCAACAAGCAATAAATTTAAAGCAGGAAATAAATAACAAAAAAAGAACACTAGGATTTACGTGGTTCATCACAGATGTGAGTACATCTACGGGCAAAGACGATCAACATTTTTCACTAAATCAAAAAAAGAAAATTACAATGCAACTTACTTGAGAGAACCAGAGGCTCAATCTCTCACAAAGCTTTCTTCTCTACAATTTTTTCTCTCTGTAAAAAACTCTCAAAAGTTTCCATCTATTTTTTTTCTATGCACTTTTTTTCTCTACAATCCAAAAGTTTCCATCTATTTTTTCTTTATGCACTTTCTCTCTCTACAATATATCTCAATAAGATAGGACAAACCCAAAAGTACACCCACGTATCGGCTACTTTTTTCTTACATGCTTTCTCTCTCTAGAAAAGCATTTTTTTATAGAGAAAATAAAGCCCCAAAGATAAGTACATCTTAACTTTATTAAAAATTGATTTTTATCCCTATCCATGTGGACTCAAAGCCTCATCCTAATTTAAGTAAGATTTATCCATAAACTTAGATCCTAAATAATAGGTTCTACCCAAATAAATATGAAACTTAAATTAAAGGAAACCAATCCCTTAAAATTACAGATTCAAAAATTCAAGATAAATATCAAATACACTATCATCAAATGTGCAAACTACATCCTCGAATGGCGTGAATGACAACCTGAAACCAACCGAAAGGGAAAAAAAGCGAGAGAGAGAGAGAGAGCCATCAGTCTTATTATCAGATTAAATTATGCAAGATAATTAAACAAATAAAGCATAAACAGCCTTTTCAAGGCAAGAGAGACACAGAGAGTTATGAGCAACAGTAGACGGGCAAAAGCTGAAGGGCAAAAGCTTGAAGGGAGCTGTGAGATCTTTGGATTTGGTGCCCCCATTCTCTATCTCTATCTATTAATGGGTTTTTGGAGCGAAAACCCAAAACACCCGCATTCCTTGTTTTTTAATTCACTTTCTTTCTCTCTTTCTCTTGTTCATGAAAGTCAAAACTCCATGGATCCTGAGATTACAGTAATTCGAGTACCGTAATAAAGGTTGGAGACCTTGCGGTATTCTAAGTGCCGTATAAAATGCGCTAAACATTACGGTAGTTAAATTACTGTAATGGTGCTCACGGTAATACGATTTTCGTGAATGCCATTTTGATAAAAAAAAAAGGGCCCAAAATTGAAGAAAAAATGTGTGGACATGGTTTATGAGAGTTGACGATTTTTTTCCAATTAAGCAAAAATTAAAGTATATATATGATAATTTCCCTATTATATACTAAAATTGGAATTATTAATTTATATTTTATAATTATTTTATTATACAATACAATATTTGATCATTGATATATAATTAATAATAATAATATTACATCAAACATTATCATAAAAAATACTAGAAACACTTTCATATCATAAGATTAAAAATAAATATAAAAACCCTTACAAATTTTGATGTTCCACTAACGAATGAAAAATAATATAATATAATTGGAGAAAATTAAAAAATGAAAAATGATTGAATCACACACCATATGCATCAATAAATTATGTACATCAAAAGCCCCACATTTATTCATAAACTTTTAACAAAGATTTTTCTATATCTCCAAAACCAGTATGCATTATGGCCCAAAATATAAATTTGTAATCATATTTTAATAAAAATAAAAACAAATAAATAAATTTATGTTTGCATAAGTTACTATTATTTACAAAGTTTATTATTCTATTCGCTCTATTTATTCATCCGCAGAAATGGTTGAGACACCTCCATTTGGTCACCCTATAGAAATTATAGTGAGTAGAAATAGGACATGTCCCACATCAAAAATTTAAGGCATACATAAAAGAAACGCCTCACTCATCTGAAAAAAATGTGTTTTATGCCTAAGTTGTAACTGCACGATAATGGGGAGTTACTTATGACAACATCACTCTTATTTGTGACGATAAGACCGAAAAGCTGGAGTGGCCTACGATGTCCTTTTTGTCAACGGCCCGTTTAGTGAGAGATTGATGTCCTTTTTCTCACCGGCCGGTTCAGTGAGAGAACGATGTCCTTTTTGTCACCGGCTGGTTCAGTGAGAGAACCGGTAAAAATCGTGTTGAATCCCATAGATCCAATGTTTTTTTTGTCATCGGCCGGTTCAGCGAGAGAATTGGTACGAATCGTGTTGAATCCCATAGATCCGATGTCTATTTTGTCACCAACCTGTTCAGTGAGAGAATCGGTACGAATCGTGTTGAATCCCATAGATCCCCTTTTTGTCACCGGCCGATTCAGTGAGAGAACCGGTACGAATCGTGTTGAATCCCATAGACCCGACCAGTTTAATGAGAGAACCAAACACCGGCCGGTTTAGTGAGAGAACCGATACGAATCGTGTTGAATCCCATAGATCCGACAGGTTCAGTAAAAGAATCGGTACGAATCGTGTTGAATCCCATAGATCCGGCACTGAATCGGTATTGTTGAATTGGGGGACACAGGATGTCAATATATTAGGGGATCCGAAATGGTTAGGATAATTTCATATTCGAATCGGGTGATTATGATCTGGATCAATGATTTTTCAAACTAAATAAAACCTTTTTTAAGTTGCATGTATAATGAAGCTTCATAGGATCTTCATATCATTCGAGCTCATGTATTTATGCCTATTTGTCAATCTCTCTATTTAAGAAAGTTGTTTTCACATCCATCTGATGGAGCTTCCAACTTTTTGTTGTTGCCAAGGTTGTGACTACACAATCACACGTAAGACATTGGATAGGTGCTTGATATTTGCATTGGGCCTTTGTAATGCAATATTTCACTTGCCTTCGACTTATAAGTAGTATTGTAATCTATCAAGATTCTTAGAATATCAGACAATGATTTTTTTGGTGGTAAAGAGATCGCCTCTAGAGGTCCTGTGGTTTGAATATGTTTGAGTCTATGTACCATCGACATTTATTCTCATGCCCACCATTGACACGAAGTGCCTCTTCAATTTTATCCTCATAAACTTCCTTTTTCTCTTTGTATTTTTTTTTGGCAACATAATTTTCTTGGTTATACCAACAATCTAGGGCTTTACGAGACTCAATTTGCTCATTATTGTGAGGTTGTGGTGGGGGCATTTTATTATTTGGGAGCCCTCCCGAACCACAATATCTTCCTCTACCACATGCCTTCTACAATAATTAGTAAACATGACCTCATTCCGGTCTTCCACTTTCTTAAGATAATTGTTTGATTCTAATTTCTTGATTTCAAGTAGTGCTTCCTCTTGAAGCGATAGATTTATAGCTTCTTCCACATAGATGGCTTGGATTTTTTAATTATCACCCTCATCGCACCAAACTCGGTCATTGGATTTCTAGAGATGATGGCAACTTAGGTGTCATTCTCTATCATAAACTCAATTCCTTCTAATTGATTACAAAGATCCTTCACTTTTAGAGAAAATTTTGTGATTGAGCCATTACCTTGTTTACATAATTGTAATTCAGCTTCCATAAATGCTTTCCTAACACCGCTCACATAGTCATGCAGAATGGCAAACCGATCAGGGGCTTCTTTTGTTGTTTCTACGTTCCTCACGTGGGAGAACTTATCAGGCTCACATGAGATATGAATTATGTGTAGAACTTGCCATTCTATTTCTTCCATGACACAAGTCTATCATGAGCATGTCCCACCGAATATATCCGGTAGACCTTGCCCTATCAAATAACTTAACCACATATTTTCAGTCTCCATAGTTCCTTGTGGTCAAAACTTCAGGAACAATGGTAATTGATGTCAACATGGTAATAGGACTTTTCTTCTTTTTTTTCTTTCATTTCCTTCTTCTTTTTTTCCCTTTTTATTAGCAATAAAAAAGCATCTACAAAAAATAATCAACAATTGGAAAGAAGAACTAACCTCTAATCGCCAAGTCCCGAATCTTTGAAAGCTAGCTCTAATACCATATTAAAAAGATATGTGAATGCTTGAGGTGTTGACAAGCACAATGTAAGTGGTTCGGTGCCTCAATCTCGTCCTCCGGATCTAGGTGATCGGGTGACACGCATCTCAGGTTTTAAGGAACCCGAGACTTTAGATCGCTCTCTCGGGAACGTCCTTCACAAAATGAGGGCAGGTGTACCAACCGGTGAGAGAGAAATTTTAATGTGAGATGGGGACAAACCTCACTTGGGTTCGTGACTTACTCGGGGTTTGACTTGCGCGGGCGCCCTCTTATAAAAGCCCCCCAGCTGCTTTAGCTGGTTCGAAATCACCTCTCTTGATCTGCAATCTCCTTGCCTTCTACACAACATTAACATGGTTAATTCTCAAGACAAGTGGGCTGAAGGACCCACCCTTATCTTAGGGCAATGCACATTCATATGATGAAGTTAGGGTGATGTAGTGGAAGGTTTGAATAGGAGTAGGAAAGAGGAGAACTTGATAAGGGGATGAGACTAGCATGATAGCTATACCAGTGACCGACTTGGAGTGGTAGCAAGACGGGCATGGTACTCTGGATCACCACGACAGTAAAACTACTCGAAACCGAGGTCGATACGACTGTCATAATCTGGTATGGCAGCAAGACGGGCATGATACTCAGAACCAACATGACGGCAATACTGCTCGACAACCAGATCGCTATGGCAATGCTAGACTGAGTCTACCCTCCGTCAAGTGAGAAGAGAAGAGAGCAAAGAGAAGGCACGAGACGATGAAGAGATGGGGTCCCGACGGCGCTAGGCATCGCCACCCACAATCATGGAGTAGCAGCGTCACAACCTTGGGACGGTGCTAGACACTACTGCTCACTGTTGGAGGATGGGCAGTGGACTACATGCGGCGTTAGGTATCACCATTGACAACACGAGCAAGCAGCACACCCCTTCGCGGGCGGCAATAGGCACTTGTGGAGCGCATGGCGATAGCCACTCGTGAAGCGTGCAACGATAGTTCTTTCGAGGCACACGATAATAGGTGCGAGATGCAAGAAAGAGGATTGCGGATGGTGATAGGCACCAAGCACACAAAAGAAGCCAGCACACAGCGATAGGCGCTAAGCGAGCGAAAGGAGCCTGCGAGCGGCGATACGCACCGGGTGCAAAAGAGAAGCTCGCGAATGGTGATGGGTATTATCACGACCCTTTGCGGATGGCGATGGACATCACCGTCTGCAATAGGCATGCAACATGGTGGAAACCCTGCGGACGGCAATAGTCTTCACTATCCGTGTTCCTTGCTGAGACGTCGAGGATATATCTATGGATGACGATGAGCAGCGCCATCTGCAGGCCTCGCCGAGAGATAGAGACGCACAAAAAGAAGGCAAAAAGAGCTCGCGCCTGATGCTACCATCTCCATGGGCGACCTATGAAACCACAGGAGGGGAAGAAGGAAAGAGAGAGGCATGCACGACACTGCCACTGCCGTGTATGGCCTTTGAGAAAAACTCAGACGAAGAAGAAGAAGAAACAGAAGGAAGAGAGAGAAGAAGAAAGAGAAGAGGAAAAGAAAGAACATAAAAGAAAGAGAGAGAGAGAGATTTACCTTGAACCTAGGGGTACTGCTCCAAAAGTTTCTCTCTCCTTCCTCTCTCTCAAAAATATAACCCAACAGTAAGAAGAAATAGATATTTTATTAAGTAAAACTTTGCCTTGCTAAAAGATTTTCCCCGCCTCTGAATACAATGATAGCACGTGATATATATAAAGTCAAGCCCAAATATTGGTGGATTGATCAAAATTAACCCTAATCGTTGAAAATTAAGATTTCATTGAATTAAATAAAATAAGAAAATAGGGTGTAAAGCGACATATTTGCCCCTTCCTAACAATTTGTGGAATTTTATAATAGTTCTTGCTGCTACCCTAGAACGTGTATGATCTTCCACGGATGATCCGGGGTTGCTCTGATGCCCAGTTGATCAAAAGATGATTGTTTTCTTATAGGGCTTGGCATGACAATCAATTTGATGCCAACTTCGAGCCATTAATCATGTTTTTTAGCCACGATCATGTGACTTGAAATTTGGATGGATCTTGCAATCTTCGAGTCGATGGTGTGCTTGTTCCTTGATGATTTCTTGTGATTTCTTCTTTGGATCACACTGAGCATGACGTCATGATCGCTTGGCAACAAACACAGCTCGATTTCGTGCCCGGAGTAGAATTTTGCAACTTTGGAATTTTGGCCAGAATCAAGAATTTTGACGTCGAAATTTATAGTCACTTCACCGGCTTCATGTGCGAAATCCGACAGTTCATCATGTACGGAATTCGAACTAGTGATAGCCTTGGACCTTACACACACGATAGAGTTGGTCTTGCGTCGATCCTATGCACGAGTGTCGTGATTCTGCCGCTCGAGCGGGGCATGTCGCTGCTGATTTTCCTACAACTTGCTTTACGGATCGACAACTTCTCTCTAGCTTTTCTTCGTGCTCGAGTGTCGTCACGTGATGTGCCATATATGAAAACGCTCGTTTCAACGAGAGGAACATGCTCACAAAATGTGAGTGCAATACGACTCGAGATGGGTGAGAAATGAGCATCAAAATTCACTATTCATGACTGTCCCTTTAATGGTGATTATTTGTAGGGTGGCCGCATGGGAATAGCGTGTGGCTCCCCCTGTTTTGATGTTTCACTTATAACTTATTTCTAAAGCGTCTGTTTAAGTTGAAATTTGACCCTTGAGTGTTTCAACTGTTTTGGGTCTAATGACGGTGGTCACACGGTCGTTTGATTCTCCAAAAATAGGGTTGTAATTTTAGGGGTCCGTTTCAGAGTGTTAGAGGTTGATTATGTCGAAACTGTTTCTTAGTCTGTACTGCTTTAGACATATCGAAATGTGACGAAACTTGGTATGAGACGTTTTGGAGTCCTTATGAAGATCTTGACTCATTATGGGGCCAATTTGAGACTGTTGAAATTTTTACTATTTATCAGGCTTTATTGACCGGCTTCTCTATTTTATTTCGCATCGGGGACTCATGGTGCTAAAAAATATCTTCAAACAATATGTCCCGCCAAATGTTGTGCTTCAAGAGAAGCCAGAAGTACACCATTCGAAAAATTTCCTCTAGCTTTATTTCTTTTTTTCTTCCTAGCCATAGGACCACGTGAACGCTTAGAAGCGATCCACGCGATGATGAAACTAGGATGCTTTGACATTTGGATGCATTGTTCCGATCCATCTGTGGAGACTTTGGGGGGAAAAGAGAATATTTGTGATTCTGGCAGCTGAGGAATTTGTATAGACCTCGTCGGTGAGAATCATTCCTATCGACCAAGTGCTATGAGCCTTCGGTCGGCGTTGTCTGCTGCTACACCAGGTTTCCTTTTGACAATCGGGATACCTCTATGGGTCCCATCCTACCAGGTCCAGTCGGGGGATTTTTTTTGGCCTGTCCTGAAGGTCTGAGCCTGTCAGCTAGAGAGGGATTTTGGCGAGGAGTCACCCTGAAGTCTGTGGCAGGTTCTTGCCTAGCTTTGTCAGTTTCTTACCTTCGTGGGGGTCTTTAGCACTTTGGATGGATCTTTCGATCATCATCCTCACCCTAGGGACCGTTTATTTTTTGAGGGATCTTTCGATCATCGTGCTCAACCCTTGGGATTGTTTGTTTTTGGAGGGATCTTTTGGTCAACGTCCTCACCCTAGGGACTCTGTTTGTTTTTATAGGACTCTTTCGGTCATCATCCTCACCCTAGGGACTCTATTTGTTTTCTAGGGATCTTTCGGTCATCGTCCTCACCTTAAGGACTCTGTTTGTTTTTTAGGGATTTTTTGTTCATCGCCTGCACCATCAGGGACTCATTTTTTATTTTGAGATTGAAGTTTGGGAGATCTTGTAAAGCTCTCACTCCCAGGTGAGCCATTTCGTGTTGTGATTGGATGCTGGCAGTTGAGGATTTTGTATGGACCTCATTAGCCAAAATTAGCCTGTTTTGGCAATTGGGTGCAGGCTGAGGCTGTGGCGCTACATCAACCTGTTTTATTGGTCCAAGTGCCCTTTGCGGGTTTTCAACTGAACTGGGGAAGCGGTGCCATAGAAATGGTTTTCACCAACTTCCTTTTGTTTGGGGCTCTTTTACCCATGACCTTTTGGCCATGTTCACCATTTTCTTCTATTTTTGCTCATGGTGCCATTTTGGGTTTTCACCATGCTTGGGTTTTGTTTTTGGACATTTTTTAATACGGTTTCGTGACCATGACCATGCATGCCCATTTTTTTCTTTTTTTTTTTTGTCTTTGATATTTTATCCATGACGCTCTTGTGGGTTTTCGTCATGTCCGTCCTTTTGTGAAGGCGTGTTTAAGGTCATGCCTTTGGGATCTGTGCAAAGCCTTTTAACATCATGTGGCCAGGATATGCACTATAGTTTAGGGTCATACAGCTAGACTCTGGTGGTGTTGGATGTGAGCCTCTGGAGGCCAAGGAGTGAGCATGGTGGTGGTTTGACTCACTTGGGGAAAATGGCATGAGGCCACCTATGGAAGGTAAATGATGTATTGATAGACGGCGGAGAGTGATGACCCACTAGCCAATGACGAGTATGGATGGTGGGATGGCTAGCCGTTTTGTGAGCATGGGTAAGACTCACTGAGGAATGATGAATGATGGTAATGAAAGAACTCACTAGGGAGATAATAAAGGTGGTGCGCGCCCAAACGGGTCAGTTAGGGAAGACGTACATGAAGATGCATGTTGTGGGGGCAAGTTTAAAGTCATGCCTCTTAGACCTATGCGAAGCAGTTTATCGTCATCCAACCAAGACGTCGACTATGATTTAAGGTCATATAGCTTGGAAAAGTCTTGCAGCTAGGACCATGCAGTTTAAGGTCTTGCAACTAGACTTCCGCTACAGTTTGAAGGTCATATAGTTTGGACCATGCAGTTGAGGGTCATGCATCTAGAGCATGGCTGTGCAGTTTAAGGTCATGCAGCACAGACCATTGTGTGGGTCACCATGTAGGTAAAGTTCCCTGGGGAGTAGATTTGTGGCTCGTAAATCGACTCCCTTGGGATAAAATGGTTAAGACCCACAAGAGATTTCGGTGGAGAAGACTTCATTAGGGATTAGGGGACCAACATGACTCCACAGGGATAATGGACAATGGTATGCACGTAACTCCACTAAGGATGATAGGTCGGAGTAAGATGCAACCCCACTGGGGATTAAATAGGCAAGAATGCCCCTAACTTCACTTGGGGAAAATGAGCTGTGATACAGATGTGACTCCTACTGGAGATGAGGGATAGTGGCCTGCGTGTAGCTGCACTAGGGATAACAATCCAGAGTATAGGTATAACCTGACTAGGGATAAGAGGTGCATTCATTTCACAGTTTTAATGTCTTGCCGCAGGGACATGCATTAAAGTTTAAGGTCTTATAGCTCGGACCATGGCTATGCAGTTTAAAGTCATGCGGCTACGACCATGCAGTTTCAGGTCATGCAACTACACTTTTGCTATAGTTTAAAGTCATATAGTTTGGACCATGATGCTAAGCCTTTTGACGTCATGCAGACATGACATATATTATAGTTTGAGGTCATATAGCTTGGGCCGCAGTTATGCAGTTTAAAGTTATGCAATGAAGACTATGCAGTTTAAGGTCGTGCAACTAGACCTCAACTCTAGTTTAAAGTTATATAGTTTGGACCATGCAGTTTAGGATCGTGCATCTAAACCACGACTATGCAGTTTAAGGTCATGCAGCACAAACCATTGTGGGGGAAAGGAGAATGACTCCATGGGGAATAGAGTCGTAATTGGAGACTCGACTTCCTGAAGAGTGAGGACTACAGTGCTGAAGATGGACTTCCCTGGGGATACGAAATGGCGGTCCATATGGGCATGCCATAGCATGCGCGTGGCGTTAAGTTTTGGATGGTGCACACGACGTTGAGCCTTTGATGAAGTGCGCACAACGCTAGGTATTATGCAGCGCGTAGAAAGTGAAAGATTATCAGTACGAATAATATTCAATTTCTCCCCATTAGCAGTGAGAATCTAACTATTATCTTGTTATGGTTTAGTAAATGCCGAACTTGTGTACACTCCAGTCATATGATTAGAGGCACCCGAGTCAATAAACCAAAGGGAATTTACACTATGGGATAGGTGAGAGTTCATACCAGACAAGCTAATAGCAGAGAAAGCAGAAGAGATAGCTGTAGATACATAGTTTTGTACCAACTATCGAATATCATCTGATGTCTAGGACATTGTCATATTTGGGTCATGAATAATGTTGAATGGAGGGGTCTCTACCTTTAGTCCCTTGGAAGCATCATTAGCAGCTTGGTTTTTCCTGTAAAAAGGTTTTCGTGTATCAAATGCTTGGTTGCGTCGTCGAGAAGGATTTCGACATTCTGTGATAATATGGCCACCTTACGTTCGGATGCTATAGGACCATATTCTTTACACTCATAACATTGCAGTAAAGATGGTATTTTTGTGATGGTGTTCCTCTAGCTCGTTGAGCTACAAGTACAGACTCTACATTTTTCTTTCCCTCAGTGATGGCTTGTGTCGTGATTCTTGTCTCCTCACGAAGCAATTCACAGAGAATGACATCCATATTGGCTAATGTTTCGCGATTCAAAATATTAGCTTGAACGATCTCATAGTCTAGGCGCAACTTCATCAAAAACTGTATCACCGTCCTATCACCATTTATCTCCATCAAGCTCTTAATGCAACAAGTACTAGTGAGAGCCTTCAAGTTGACAGATTCATATTTTGTTTACAAGTTCACAAAACCAGCATAATATTCCTAAATAGTTTTCTCCCCTTGACTATAAGAAAACATATCATATTCGATTTATAGGCGTCTTGCAATATTTGATTGTTGATGAACTTTCTTCAAATATTCCCACATTTCTTTCACAGTACGGAAGCCTCTCATTAGCCTTCCAATATCCAGATCTACACAGCCGAAGATCCATGAGACAATTTTTGCATTGTTGATATTTCATTGTTGGGTATCTTTAGTATTAGGTGTAGCCGGTTCAGGTTCAGTGCCATCAACATACCCCCACAAACATTTCCCTTCAAAAAAAAATTGAAAATGGAACCGCCAATCGAGATAGGTTTTCCCATCAAGTTTTATAGCCAATACATCTCCTTTTTCAGAAGCCATGTGTAAGTTGTATAAGAACTCATAGACGTGATCAAGAATTTGGATCTAATAAATAATTCATGAACATAAAAAAAGAGTTTTGACATAATATGGTCCCTATGGACCACCTCCCTTTTGTTTTCGTACTTTTTTTATAAAAAAAATGCAAATCGATTCCAATCTCTCTCTAATTTGTTCTTTGAGTCTTCTCTCTCAAAGTCAAGCTTCCCAAGCCTCAGAGAGGCCCTTAAAAACCAAAAGTTTGTCAACTAACCTTGTTGAGAATAGACATCCTGCGACGGCACACAAAACTATCCGTAAACGCTCTCTTGCAAAGCATGTATCAATGGGCATGTGTTCACAGTTGATCGTGCAAAGCAAATTGTTATCTAGGGGCTAATCGTACCAAGCAAATTGATGTCTTGGGGCAAACAAGCAAACAAGAGATGACGTTGGGGGAATAGTGCTCAATGCCCTAGTGAAAATGCTCGCAAACAACAGAGAGTCAACATCGTGGCTTGTAACAAGCAAACTGCTAGCAAATCAACTGGTGGTCACACGCCAAGGAAGCAGCTCGGGAAATTAATTGTCTCTCTACGTCAAGCTCAAATCCGAGGCTCAAAAGAAGAGCAACAACCACTCTCTATGGAAGCAGCAGCCTCACAAGCAATTGCAAATTTGGTACAACGCAGGGTAAAAATGGCCAAGGACAATGTAGTCACCATGGAAACACCAATGACAAACTTCTCGATGAGATCATCCTCTGTTAGGTTAGAATCTCGGTGCTAAAGACTGAGCCATTGTCAGAGACAAAGAGGACCACGAGCTCATATGAGATTACTCTGATACCATGTTAAAATTCTGAATCCTCCAGAAAAATATCTATGTATTGATTAATTGTCAAGAATATACAAAGTCCCGTAAATGTATACGGCTAATCAGTTATTGATAATGATGAACTAATCTAGTCTTATCAAGAGAGATATTTACATCAAATACAAGATTACTTAAAATTAAAAACTATCAGCAACTATCTCTATCTCCTCAACTATCTTTATCTCTAGAATTTTCAAATAGAAATAGATTTGCTTGATCTACATCATATTTGCAACTTACATTGCTTTGGCCATCCTAAGTGCTTCAAATGCTAGAACAATCTTTTTAAGTTGATTTTTTAGATACACCTTACTTCTACAGTATAAACTTCTTATACAAACCACACCCTATTTAATATAACTTTTATTTCTTTCTTTTTTACTCAACAATGGTTGATTTAGATAATCAGGCTTGCCGATCTGGAATCCAGATCAGTAGGTGGGAATCCCCAGACGAACCATGTTTCAACCAATCCATTTTTTAAAATAGTAATACATCCAAATTCAACCGTGCCCTTGAGGGTTTTAGGAAAAATCCTCATTACGAAAAAGGCATAATTAGACCCCAAAGAAATTGTATTTTCCTGCTAAAGGTCCAAAACACCTAACTCCATAACATATGACTAAAAAGCATTTTTGTGAACCAGTCTGCTACAAAATCTTCTCAAAGATGATGCACCTTTTAAAAGTGTAAGTAACCTTGAAACCTAAACTAGAAACTATCCAAATCAATGAAAGACAATTCTCATATACAAGAAAAAGAGAGATTGATACATAAGACTCAGGATCTAGGAAATTACCCAAACAAAAAGCCACACTCTTGCCCTAAACAGCAGTGGGTTTTACTGATTAGCCCTTTGTTTGCTCTCTCAAGCTAATGGTGCTCCTCACTGTCACAATACTTGCAGTATTTAGAAAATAGGTCAAAGAGTCATCAATGACATTTAGAAGCACTAAAAATTTAGAATTTAAAAATATAAATACTTTAAAACCTTTTTTCTATTGTAGCATTGTAATAAACAAATATGGAGAATTAAAATTGTGTAATTGTAAAATTAGAAATTTACTTGTGACCTTTTTCTTTGTCAGTTTAGAAAAAATAAAATTTACAATCCCTTTTTCTTTTTCAGTTTAGACAAATAAAATTTTCAAACATTTAAAAAGTTGGCAATAAAATCTTGAAAATTAGTCAAAGGTATTTTAGTGGGTAAAATAATAATACGTAAACAACTTAAGTAAATTTGTTCGCAATTTTGAAAATCTTTTCACATTTAATACAACGTAAAATAGAAATAAACGAAATATAGAAGCATGAATGTGCAAATAAAGTTTTAAAATTTTTGAAAATTTTATTTATAAAGAAAAATAAAAATGCTAATTCTTTAAAGGGTGTGGTTTGTATAGTGCTGTGGCTCTATACATTCAAAGTAAAGTGCACCTTCAAATAGTGTCAAGAAATGTGGTTTCAATACTGGAAATCTTTGTAATAGCCTTAAAATATATTTTATCTTTAGTTATAAAATTTAAATATTAAAAAATAGTGTAGATCGATCAGAGCTATGAAAATCTTGAAAATTGGAGGCCCAAAATATGCATTACAAGATGCAATATTTCCAGAACTTGAAATCTATTTTTTTTCTTATGTCCATGCATCTTAATGTCAAGATGATCAATTTGAGGATATTTGGACATCAAAACAACCTCTTCTAGTGAAATTTTTGAGGTGGGCTATAATTTGATTATTTAGAGCCTCAACTCTACATAAACATTTTCCATCTTCAAATTTAGATTTTTTTTTTTTAATAGACAACATTGAAGTTGCATGTGTTGCACAAAATAGAAAGGAAAGTGCACCTTCAAATAGTGTCGAGAAATGTGGTTTCAATACTGGAAATCTTTGTAATAGCCTTAAAATATATTTTTATCTTTAGTTATAAAATTTAAAGATTAAAAAATAGTGTAGATCGATCAGAGCTATGAAAATCTTGAAAATTGGCGGCCCAAAATATGCATTACAAGATGCAATATTTCCAGAACTTGAAATCTATTTTTTTTCTTATGTCCATGCATCTTAATGTCAAGATGATCAATTTGAGGATATTTGGACATCAAAACAACCTCTTCTAGTGAAATTTTTGAGGTGGGCTATAATTTGATTATTTAGAGCCTCAACTCTACATAAACATTTTCCATCTTCAAATTTAGATTTTTTTTTTTTAATAGACAACATTGAAGTTGCATGTGTTGCACAAAATAGAAAGGAAAGTACCAAAATTAAAAAAGAAAATGAAATGCACCCTCAAAAAATTTAATGATAGCAAAATTAGAAATAGCAATATTTGAGGTGTGCCCTAATTTAATCATTCAGGGCAGGCGGAGAGAGACTGCAATGGCAAGATAAAGACAGCGGATTAAAGGGTGGAAGGGGGATAAATGGATTACCCATAGAACGGATAATAGAAGAAATAAGAAAAACGTGTTTAACGAATAGTTAGCAACATTTCAAAACCATATAGAAAAAATATGTAATAAATTAATTATCAAGAAGATAAAAAGACAATAACTTAAATAATCCAATTAAGGCGCACCTCCAAATTTTATCATAATATGTACTTTTGGTATAAAAAATTCTTAGGATTATCTTAAAATGTATTTTTATAAAATTTTAAACTCCAAAAATGGTTAAAATCAAGTATATCTATAAACATATTAAAATCTTGAAAATGGACGGTCTAGATAATGTGTGGCAAGATGCACTATTTTTTAGAATCAAAATATATATTTTTCTTTCATATTCATACATCTCGATGTTGAGATGATCAATTAATGGGTTTTTCAACATTAAAATAGTAATTTCTGATGAATTTTTAAGGTGCATCTTTAATTCTACATTTTAACGTAGCAACCATATAAAAACTTTTTCCAAAGAAATATAGCCCTCTCTATATAATTGCAATCCTAATAAACTCTAATGATATAGAAAGCTCATAAACCCCTTCCAAGCTAAAAGAAATAACATTATTCTCCTTTTATTATTGAATTTACAAGATTTATCCTTTTTTTCCCCTTATGACCTTGTCATCCAAACCCTATAAAAGCTCTCCATCTCTCTCACTCTTTCTCACCTGTGAACCTCTTCGTCCATCTCTGTTCTCAACCTTCCTTGAGCCCCCATCTCTCTCCAATCTCGTAAGCCTCACAAGTACTTGAAAAGAGAGCTCGCAAATTCCATTTAAAAGATGAGGTTATCAAAAGAAAAATGGGCAAATGTTGTAATTTTGAATTGTGCAAATGTTGTAATTTGAAATTTGAAAAAAGTAACGGGGGGTTAAATGTCATTAATTTTTTAAAAAAAGAATTGGAAGAGGTTTTTTTTTAAAAAAAAAAAAATTAGATGAGGCTCATGGGCTTTTCATAGACTTAAGAGGTTAGTTGGGATTATAATTACATAGAGAAAGCGGCATATTTACCAAAGACAAAATTGAAATTAAAAAATACACTTATCATGGTCAGTTTCTCACTATGTATAATGTGCATGCGTACAAATAAACGCACATTAGGGGAGCTCATTACCATCTTACCAACAAAATAAGGAAATAGTAAGCATCCTCAAATTTAGAGAGAGCTTTTTCATTAAATTGCGGTTTCCCTAGGAATAAATCTATGTGAATATGCGAAGAATTTATCTTACAAAAATGCCATCATCTTACCCTATCATTTAGAGGAGGATCTTCCAAAGAACAGGTGAGAAATTGCACTCTAGAAGTTGCAACTAAGCCTAATTTTTTGAGCTTCTTATTCCTAATACTAACTAGAGCCTGGATATCAAAATTTAGATAAATCCCCTTATCTTGAATGTTTTACACAGAAAATTCTGGTGTTTTTTCATTCATATCATTAACCTTGTTTTCCTTTGAATCAACCCCCTGATTGGATTCTTTAAGTTATCATCATGAACCTTGTTATTGTTTTCCTTTGCATCAACCCCATTATTGGATTCTTTAAGTTATTTTAGATGAGAATACCATCTCAATAAAATAAAAAAAAATTAAGGCAAGTTTGTCCTTGGGAAAAGTTCTTGGAGCTAAGGTTGGTCTAACCCTCCCATTGTCAAACCAACCTTAAACTTAAATTTTTTTGTCTTGACTTACAAGGGTATTCTCTTCCTAAATAACCTAAAACATTCATCTAAATCGGAATCGCGGAGCCATCATGAGTACAAAGGTTAATGATTTGTATAAGAAAAATACAAGGCACTTAGGAGGGCCCATTCCGTGGCCCTCATATTTGACCTTTGTGGCCACCACTCAATAGGAAAGATCTCATCTTGATCCATGGCTTGGAATAATAAAAGCCATGCATGCCTCTCCTTTTTGGTGCTAGTTGGGACCATCGGCTTCACTCAAACCCTATCCTCACTTCCCTTTCTGTGGCCTTCTTAAACCGCTTCACCTTTGTGCTTCACAGAATCCTCTCCTTTATTGTCTTTTCTCCACCCTCTTTCCTTTTTATCATATGTATCTTGATTCCTTACCAATTCACCATCATTTCTTCCTTAATATTGTTTTTTCCAAAGCAAATACTTTGCAAAAGCTGACTAGAATGATAGAAATCATGAAAATGTATATAACGTGACCATTTACTTTTGATACAAGGAAATCTGACCGTTAGATTTGAAACGGGTGATTGAGGATGTATCATTGTTTGGGTACAAAATCTAAAATAAAATTACTTGGATGTTGTGACACACTCTCATCTTTTAGATTTCACATCAGTAATTAGAAATGATTGTGACGTCTTTATATAAAAAATAAATGGCTCATAATATACAATCCCTATAAATATTTGTTGATCCTTAAAGATCTAACATAAAAAATAAGACTTTTTCTTATCTTTCCTTCCTATCCACAAATGGCTTAAACATTTCTGTTTCAAGAATAAAAGATCCATGTATTTTGATGTAGGCTCCTTTGAGTCGTGGAAATGAAAATCGAAGATCACTTTAAACTGTTTTGAGATTGAGGGTGTCTTTCAAATTGGCAAAGGAGGAGATGTGCCCTATAGCACACATATTGGTGGTGCACAATTAGAAGAATATAGCTATAAGATTTTGATGGGCTTAAGCCCAACATGGGGGCTCATCCAAGGTAAAAGATGATTTGCTTCTATCCTGGAAAAATAGTCCCAACTCATCACATCCGACGCTTATCCATGCACACAAACAGTCGCCATGAGCGTGGTCTTTAGCATCTTAACCATCTATTTCCGAAATTGGATGATCATGCTATATAGAAACCATGTTTAATTTGAGAGGGAAAAAAGAAAAGCATGCATCAACAACATCAATAAGACAACTAATATTTTGGTTTCCTATTTCAGTCTTCTATTGCATTGATGGTGGTTAAAAAAAGAGGGAAAAAAAAGTAACCAGGAGGATCAACAAACTAAGTTGGGTCGGGTCGGCTCATGAGGAGCCAAGCTTGAGGAAGACTAATATGGCAAGCCAAGCCAAGCTGCACATTCTAGGGTATTATTAAACAAGCCAAGCTCAAACTGAAATAACATCGACTTGAGCTCGGCCCAATGTGTGTTTACAATATTTGTTTTATTTATGATACAGAAAAAAGTACAATATATGTTACATAAAAATAGGAAACTCCATTCAATAAATTGTATTGTTCCGTAATATGGCAATCAGATTGTATCTTGCCTTGTTTGTAAGCTTGTACTAGACTTGTTTCTGCCTAGTCACGGCTCATTGTGAGCTTGATTTAAGTGAACGAGTCGAGCCAAGTCTAGCCCAAGCTGGTCCATGACCCACGCAAACCTTGGACCTGTAAGCTCAGCTCGGCACCACTCGACTCGGCTCATTGACACCTGTAATAGCAGCAACATGGGTGAAGGGTGAAAATGGTTCATGACCAAGCTTTTGGTTGAAGAGTGAGACACCACATTCCAAGTGAGATTAGGTTTGTGATAGAACCATGTAAATGCCCTAGAATAAAGGACCTATAAAAAAATGTTACAATTACTGTTGTAATAGCCATAGCCTTGACTGTTATAATAAAAAAGCACCGTTATTTTGATAACTCTCTCCTCCTGTTCATGTAAAAACTGTTTTTTTTTTTTTCAATTATTGTGAAAACTGGTATAGTGTCTTTTGTAAAGGTGGAACCCTATTGTCAAACCATGACTAAAACATTTATCACAAATAAAGCAATTACTGTAATATATAACACAATGGCTAGATAACTTACCTTGGAGATCTATCTCTCTGTTGAAAGTTCATAATTTTGAGTGGATCTATGTTTTTCCGCAGCTTTCTTGATCTTGTAAGAAGGCTCACCTTATTCAAACTAAGTTCAAGAAAGCCGTGGAGAAGCATGAAGCCATCAGTTGAGATAAACCTTCCATATTTGCCAATAAAAAGCCCTAAACCTTCCTCCTTGTTTCCTTAAACCACCATTTGAGTTTCCATGTCTTGAGAGGAGGAAGAAACCCTAAACCAACCTTTCTCTTTTTTGAACCACCATGTGGCCTTGCCTTGCTTGGTGTGGGATATGTATCCTATAACCACCATGAAGAAGTAATTGCACCAAGATTCTAGGGTTTCTATTTTGGGAAAAGGAGAACATTGATGCATGCTACCTACCTGTTGTATTGCACCATCATTTTTTGCTTTTGCCAAATTGGGTCATGGCTAAAAGTCTAAAACCATGACACAAAACCCTAATCCACCATCAAAACCATGATAGAAACCCTAGCACCCTATTCTTCTAATTCTTACTTAATTGGGTCATGGAAAAGAATAGAAGGAATCCCCAATCCACCTTCAAGAAACATAATAACCCTCCAGCAAAGTGTTTTTCTGATACTTACCTAACTGGGTCATGGAAAACCCCAAAATTCAACCCGATCCCATCAGCCAAACATGAAAGAAACCCTAAGACCATATTTCTCAAATACTTCCCAAATTGGGTCATAGAAAAACCTAAAACAAAATCATACAAGCACACAAAGCCTTGAGAAGCAGGCCTCCTAAGAGCTTTTTTCATTGCACAGTTTTGCAAGAATTTCTTTATAAGTTTCTATAAAAGGAGTAGAGGAGGGAAAACCAGAGAAAGGAAGTTTGGGTTTGAGAAAAATGAAAAGGGAGGAACGGTGAATGTGATAAATGGAGGCAAGTGCAAATTGCACCCCAGTTGATTGGATGGCTGAAAAGACATGCATCAGCAACCGCATGGGGGGATAGTATTTTACGATTAAGGGGGCCAATACAAAGAGGCATGGCCTCCTTTTCATTGACATCTGTGACCACTATAATATTGTGATTGACCAAAAAGGCCTTTTTCAGTCAAGAAAAATTATGGAGGCCAACACGGTTTCTATGCGGCCGCCCGCGCGCATATTGTATTAATGCGGGCTTTGCAATAAATATATATTTTAAAGATAATTGGATCTTAATTTTTAATAATATAGAGATCATGATAACAATAAAATTGAAAACTAAAAATAATAATTATATTGAAAAACATTTAGACTGTTAATTATAATTATTTTTAAATGGACCACCTATTTGCATCATCTTTATAATGGATGCTTTATACCTTGACGACATACGGTTCAGCCCACATGAAACAATTTTCCACATTTCAGAGCATAAACCTCTCTCTCTCTACAAATTGAAACCATGATGCCCACTTTAGGGACATTTTTTTTTTGTCAATAGCACCATAGTTATTTTTAAAAACAACAAAAAGAAAACAAAGAAAAAAAAAAAAGTAAAAAATATGTTTGTAATGAGACTATTGACTTAATAAACTAAAGCACTCTTGTCAAAAAAAAAAAAAAAGAAAGGTAAAAAAACATAACAAATTCGCTTTTCTTTTTTCATCTTACATAGTGCCTCATTTCTTTTTTCCTGATATGTTTAAGTTTTTGCATAGTTAAATGATATCAATGACACATGCAGACGACACACTCTAATGATCCATCACGAATAACTTAACCTGAATGCTAAATTACTATTCACTCTTTTCAAGCTGCCTCGAATAAATAGCTAAATAGTGTTTAGCTTTTAGGGGGGAGGATTTCATAAGAGCGCAGTTGAGACTAAAGCCCAAATCTCAGTAGAAAGACGAGCTCCCGATGAGAACAATGTGATTGCCTGAAAACCAATTTTACCATTGTGGAATCTGAAGCTCTAAAAATGGTATGATCCGATAGATTAATGAAGCCTTGAAATTGATCGTCCAAAAAAAAAACAACACAAGATGTAAGACTGATTATTTTTAGAGCTTGAAATCAATTTTTTTTTCTCTATCCAATTTGGTGCGGAAATGATAGATTTAAAGGCTTTTATAGCTAGCTACGGTTGGGCGAGAAGTTAGGCCACAATTGGATACGATCATGGTCTCACAAAATACTTTACCAGCTTTTGGTTCCTTAGATGCTCGCATACCAAAAAAAAATTTAGGTTTCATTGCAAAGACACTGAAGAAATTGTTTTTTAATTAGTCAGTGGTTTTTTAAACTATTACTGAAAATGGAAGCTACAACGTGCAAAGTGAAGAATGGGATGTGTTACCATCGTGACATCGACCTCTTTCTCTTTCCCAAGCTGAGTTAGTTGCAATTGTGAATATCAATCAACAATTTAAGTGGGATAAATGGGAAATAAAAAGTCATTAAAGACGACTTAGCAAGCAATGAAGACAACGCATTGGTAGAAACTGACCCATTTATTGCAATGATTAGCTTGTTTAAAAGGAAATAATTATTATGTGAGGAAAGAAGTTAATTATTATAATTTTATCAATAGTATACAAGCCCACTTTATCATGGGTTTCGAAGTTTGACGAGGCAGGCCATCTGATAATTTATGGTGATGGGTACGTGATACACAAGACAGACCCTTTTACCGTGCACATAGGGCCCTTAACATGTAATGAAGGACAAGAAAAAGTAAAGAGGGATGGAATGTAGGGGGCAGGGCTTTGAAAAGAAGAAAGTACCTCCAATCAGTATTAGGGGCCTTTCTTTCATTTGGGATGTGGGCATTGCCCTAGTCATGTGTGTTCGACGCGTGGCCCAGCATCCGGCCGGGAAGTTGATGTGCATTGCTGTCTTTTTTTTGCATTAAGAATCGTACAACAGGATTGAGAAACGATGGACATCGAATTGGTTTTGGGAGGGCATCAGAATTGGCCATGTTCTTGTTTAGGGGTGGCAATTGATCTGGACCCGAATCGGGGTTTAAAAATTGAACCCGACGGGTTGGGTCTTCGTTTAAATATTGAACCCAAATACTATTTGGGTTCGTTCCATATGGACCCGACTTGGACTCGACCTTAACAATGTTGTTATTTAAATAACATCTAATATATAATATTTAAATAAATATAACTAAAACGATATAATATTTAAATAATATATATAAATATCTAACATAATATTTAAATATATTTAGACATATATATTTAAATATATTTAGACATATCTAAATATCCAGTCAGGTCAATGTCCGATAGCTTCAGACCCGTTGCCACCCCTATTCTTGGTCCTAGTCATTGCCGACTCTTACACACGTCAAAGGAGCCAGGCTAGTGGGGTGACCCGCAAAAGGCTAGTTTTGGTCTCTAGGACCAACTTAGAAATAATAATATGTTAGAATTATTTTTGTTATTTGAAAAATGGGTGTGGTTTGTATAAGGTTGCAATATTAAACAATCAAATTAAAACGCACATTCAAATTTTGTCATAAATATAATTTTGGTATAAAGATTTATTAGGATGGTTTGATAATCTATTTTCATCTCTAATCACGAAATCTTAAACTCCAAAAATGATTCAAATCAAGTACATTTATAAACATTTGGAAATCTTGAAATTGGATAGTCCAGATGGTATGTTGCAAGATACACTATTTTAAGACTCATAACTTTTTTTTTCTTTTCATATTCATATACCTTGATGTCGAATTGATCAATTAGAGGATTTTTCAATATCAAAATAACCTTTTATAATGGATTTTAGAAGTGCACATTAATTCTACATTTTAAGGTTGCAACCTTATATAAACTTTTTCTTTAAAAAATTAATAGAAATAAATTTAGTTATGTGTCCACGTACAATAGAATATCTTGTTATATTTGTGGAGGTTGAGGGGATCACCATTTTATTGTTTTGGTTTAGGGTGAGGTTTCTGTAAGGCAACAACCTTAAACAAACACATTGCGGTAGTACGGTGCACCTCAAAATCTCATAAAAATATGTATTTTCGGTGCCAAAACTCTTATCATGATCTAAGAGTCTATTTTTCACCTTTAGTATGAAATTGAAAGTTCTAATAAAGGTGTAGATCTATCATATCTATGAATACTTGAAAATCTTAAAAAATGATGGTCAAGATAATGTATTACAAGATGTACTATTTCCAAAACTTAAAATTCACTTTTCTTTCGTATCCAATACTTGTGGAGATCAAGATGAACAATCGAAGAATTTTTTAGTGACAAAACAATATTCTTCGATGGTTTTTGGCATCTACCTCATTTCGGTGGTACAAGGTTGGCACCTTCTATAAACTTTTTCCTTTACTTTATCTACTCGTCTCTATCCCATGTGTACATGAAAGCCGTGTTTGAAAAATTGATCGAGTCAAATTGGATTTGCCTAAGTTACTTGGGCCCCAACAGTAGTCGAGCCCAAGTTGAGGGTCCAACTAGAGGATATTAAAAGAAATTCAAATAATTATAAAAAAAATCCAAAAAATAAGAAATCTATTTGTAATATTTTTTTATTTTCTATCATTTTGATAGAGATTGGAAAATATTTTAGCTATGAATACTTATGCTTTTTTTATAAAATTTCAAAGTACCATGGTCACAAACTGATTTCTTTAAATCTATTTTTCACTACTTTTTTAACCACATTTAGATGTGTTTTGTTTAATTTTACTTTAAATATTTTTCTTTTTTTTATATATATTTTGTCTTTATTTTTTTTAACTTTTTTTGTGCTATAGTACTCGACCGTACTCAAGCCGAGTTACTCAGACTTGGGTCAAGTACTCACCTAGAGCATGGGATAGATTACTCGGCCCTCTTGGCCGAGTAGTAGTTTCGAACAATGTGTGGACAACTGGAGAAATAAGATTTTAGGTGACTTGAGGCTTAAGTTTTGTTTTGGGGAAGTATATAATGAGACCATTTACCTTTGGTACAAGATGGTCACAATTAATATTGACCATTGAATGTAAAATTAGGTAGCATCATTTATTTCATTGACCAAGCTCAAAGTTAAAAAGAAATTTTTTCGAATTTTGTAATACACCCAAGCCATCAAATTTCACATCGGATGGTTGCAAGTAATTGTGACCTCCCTATACCAAAGGTAAATGGTTTCACTATATTTAATCCCTTGTGCTTTTCCATATAGGACATTAAGGTTTAGCATTGAAAATTAGACGAGAGTCTCGAGCATGAGGCATTTATAGAAAGAAAAAGTTTATATAGAGTTGAGGCTCTAAACAATCAAATTTCCCACCAAAAAAATTTGACTAAAAGAGGTTGTTATGATGCCCAAATATCCTCAGATTGATCATCTCAACATTAAGATGCATGGATATGAGAGAAAAATAGATTCAAGTTTTGGAAATATTACATCTTGTAGCACATTTTTGGACTGTCAATTTTCAAGGTTTCTATACATCTGCTCTACATACACTATTTTTGACGTATCAAATTTTATAATTAAAGATCAAAATATATTTTGAGGCTATCAGAAAGATTTCTAGTATTGAAACTATATTTCTCGACTATTTGAAAGTGTGCTTTACTTTGATTGTCTAGAGCCTCGGCTCTATGTAAAATGCACCCTTTATAATAAAAAAAAAGGGAATTGGTCGTGTAGGCCTTTAACGTTTACCGTGAGAGGAAGTAATAGGTCACCATGTTAGAAAAACAGGGCGATCTAACCGGTAACCACTCGGTTAGACGGTTTAGGGCAGTTTTGGTGATTGACCAGCATGTTAAAAACAAATCACAAAAATATATATAAAATCCCAAAAATAAAGAATTTGATTTGTAATACATTGTTTAATATTCTTTACATTATAGTAAAGATTATAAATTGTTTTGGCCATTAATACTCATTTTTATATTTTCTTACCTTTTTAAAAAAAAATTAAAAATACCCCTAGGCACCTTTAAAATCCATTTTTCATTAATTTTCAACTTCATTTGCATGTGTTTTGTCTTAATCATGCTTTATATGTTTTTTATATTTTAGTAGATTTTTTTTGTATTTTTTTAGTTTTCAACAATTTTTTGACCTCCGCAGGACTTGCCCGGTTAGAACGGTTGAATCAGCCAGTTTACCGATTAGGCTGGTTAAATCGCTTTTGGCCTGGTTTATCGATTAAGCTGGTTAAATCGCTTTCGGCCCCATATCCTGTTAACCGTTCCGGATCGATTTTACGAACACTGGTATGGCATAACAGGGGGTCATCGTACGCCTTACATAAGGCGTCAAGATGTGAGTTTAGGTGGCGCATTATAGAGAGAGACATATCAGGCATGGGTTATAGTGAGAGAGATGTTGTGCGCGGAAGTTCTAAACCCAACGGATTGATTTTTTGCAAATAAAGTGTGAGACATAAAGCATGAAACACATAATACAAGAACACAAATATTTACGTGATTTACCCCAAAAGGGCTACATCCAGGAGCACGAAAAACTGAAATCTACTATTCCAATGAAAGTTACATCAAAGATTTTGGAGCAAACATCGAAACAAATACAGTCGAGCAAACCCATTTTAAACCTGCTCTCCCAAACAACACCATGACAATTTCTCATATCTATTCCATAACTAGTCCACTGCCTAGGAAGAGAACAACTTTGAGAGCAAACAAGACTTTATCTCATTAAAAGGGGAAACAACACAAAATCTCCATGGGAACCACTTCTTTACAAAAAACCAACCTCTCACTCTGCAAGAGTCTTCAATAGGCATCATCAATATTTCTCTTCATAGGAAGCTATCTTCACTATAAGAGAAAATTGCATCTTATGCAGAGGAGACTATATCTCCCTCTCTCTCTAGAGGAAACACCATTCTCATATGATAACCCAAATAGGGCACACAAATTCTATATACTTTCATCTCACATATATAAGATTAGGATTCCATAAAAATAGGAAACTTCATGTTGATGTTACATATATATCAAAAGACTAAGAGATATATCTAAGAGTCCTAATTTTTGGATTTCTAGTTCCCTTAAGAAACTTATCCATATCAATATCAATCCCACAAAATATGATATTTCTTTATGTGAGTGATTTTGGATAGCACCAAATCCAACAATCTCTACCTTGATATCAAAATCACTTGCTCACTGTGCCAACATCCATTTGATAGTTCAATGGATTCTTAATCGATTGCCAAATAAATTCTTTCATCATTCTTGCTAAAAAATAATGTTGACAATCAAATTTCTCCACCTCGAACCTTGCATTCGAAATCTTTACCGCCATACTGAAAACCCCAACCGTGCTATGATACCACTTGTAGTGCTCTGATACCACTTGTTGTGAGCGAAAGCTCTAAACCCGACGGGCTGATTTTTGGCAAATAAAGCTCGAGAAAAAGAATCATAAAACACATACAACAAGAACATAAAGATTTACGTGGTTCACCCCAGAAGGGCTATTTCCACGAGCATGGCAAACTGAAATTCACTATACCAATCAAAGTCACATCAAAGATTTTAGAACAAACCTCGACAAAAACCCCAAATCGAGCAAACCTTTTTAAACAACTCTCCATTCTTTCTCTTTAATTCTTACAATATCGACAACACCAGATAAACGCGTGAGAGCAACGAAAAACTGACTTTCTCTCTTACTAAAAATAGAACAAGTTAGAATCTCTATGGGAATCGCTTCTCTACAAGAAACAAGCCTCTCAATCTCGGGGAGTCCAAAATAGATACCATCACAATGTTTCTGTCCAAATGAAATTTTATTATCTCTAAGAGAAAATTGCATCTTATGCATTGGAGGCTCTAGCTCCCTCTCTCTATAGAAGAACCACCATTCCCATATGGTGACTCAAATTGGGTACACAAAAATTCTCTGCACTTTCATCCCATAT
>NW_006497658.1:1859064-1869526 GCF_000471905.2 Amborella trichopoda
TATATAAGATTAGGAGTCCATACTAAATAGAAAACTCATATTGATACTACATATATGAAACTTCCAATTGATACTACATATATCTCAAAAGACCAAGAAATATATCCATTCAAGAGTCTTAATCTTTTTTTGTTTCTATTTCCCTTAAGAAACTTATCAAATATCAATTTCAATCCCATAAAATATGAGAATATTTCAATCCCACATAATATGGGAATATCTTAATCAATTCAACAAAATATGGGATCTCTTTACGTGGGTGATTTTGGATAGCACCAAATCCAACAATCTCCACCTTGATATCAAAATCACTTGCTCACCGTGCCAACATCCATTTGATAGTTCAATGGATTCTTAATCGTTTGCCAAATAAATTCCTTCATCATTCTTGCTAAAAAATAATGCTGACAATCAAATTTCTCCACCTCGAACCTTGCATTCGAAATCTTTACCGCCATACCGAAAACCCCAAACCGTGCTCTGATACCACTTGTTATGCGCGAAAGCTCTAAACCCGACGGGCTGATTTTTGGCAAATAAAGCCCGAGAAAAAGAATCATAAAACACATACAACAAGAACATAAAGATTTATGTGATTCACACCAGAAGGGCTATTTCCACGAGCATGGCTAACTGAAATTCACTATACCAATGAAAGTTACATTAAAGATTTTGGAACAAACCTCGACAAAAACCCCAAATCGAGCAAACCTTTTTAAACAACTCTCCATTCTTTCTCTTTAATTCTTACAATATCGACAACACCAGATAAAGGCGTGAGAGCAACGAAAAACTGACTTTTTCTCTTACTAAAAAGGGAACAAGTTAGAATCTCTATGGGAACCGCTTCTCTACAAGAAACAAGCCTCTCAATCTCAGGGAGTCTAAAATAGATACCATCACAATGTTTCTGTCTAAATGAAATTTTATTCTCGCTAAGAGGAAATTGCATCTTATGCATTGGAGGCTCTAGCTCCCTCTCTCTCTCTAGAAGAACCACCATTCCCATATGGTGACTCAAATTGGGTACACAAAAATTCTCTGCACTTTCCTTTCATATATATATATATATATATATATATAAGATTAGGAGTCCATACTAAATAGAAAACTCATATCAATACTACATATATAAAACTTCCTATTGATATTACATATATCTCAAAAGACCAAGAAATATATCCATTCAAGAGTCTTAATATTTTTTTAAACACAATCAAGCAAACCCTTTTTAAACCTGCTCTCCCAAATGACACATTGCCGATTTCTTATATCTATTCCATAACTAGACCAATGTCCATGAAGATAACAACTTTAAGAGCAAATGAGACTTTATCTCATTAAAAGAGAAAACAACCCAAAATCTCTATGGGAACTGCTTCTCTACAAAAAACCAACATCTCACTTTGCAGGAGGCATCAATAATATTTCTCTTCATAGGAAGTTATCTTCTCTTTAAGAGGAAATTGCATCTTATGTACAAGTGAGACTATCTCCCTCTCTATCTAGATGAACTACCATTCCCATATGGTGACCCAAATAGGGCATACAAATTCCCTGCACTTTCATCCCATATATATAAGATTAGGATTCCATAAAAATAGAAAACTTCATGTCGATATTACATATATCTCAAAAGACTTAGAGATATATCTAAGAGTCCTAATCTTTTTTGAATTTCTATTTCTCTTAGGAAACTTATCAATATCAATATCAATCCCACATTATATAGGAATATCTCAATCCCATAAAATATAGATCAATCTCAATCATTCCCACAAAATATAGAATTTTCTTATGTGGGTGATTTTGGATAGCACCAAATCCAACAAGAAAGACATTCTAGAGGGAGAGGGACGAGAGTAGTTTTTGTATGTTGTTTTTTGTGAGTAAAATTTTATTTTCCCTCACTGGATTTGGTATGCGCTTCTATGCATGATTTTTGGTGTGCGCGTGATTTTATTTGGATGTTTCCGATTATACACGGGTGCTTGTTGTAAGCGTGAATTTTTTGTTGCGTGACTTAATAATTCTCCCCTAAAACCCATCACATAATTTTTCTTTGTTTTTATGCTTATCTAATATATTTTTAGGTTCCTTAAATATACTCACATAGACCCCTATTTTCCTTTTTTATCTTTGATTTCTAATATTTTTCAGTTTGGTGATTCAATGCAGATCTGTAGGGGTGTATGATCAACCCCACCGATCTGAGTTTTGAAACACTCATTTTGACATTTTTAATGTGCAATTTTTTAAACCAAAAGAACCTCCAAATTTGGGGAAAGGACATGAAAGCTATGTGGTGGTGCCTAATTGGTAGAATTCCAATGACCCTCTTTAGATGCTAAGATAGGAGCCTTGAATATTGGAGCATATCATGATTGTGTACTTAACCGACTCTCAACCCTCTACAAAACATAATTGAGTAACTTTTTAGACCAGCTCTCCTAAACGACATCATCTGATGATCTCTCATCTTTATTACACAGTTAATTTTTTGTCCATAAAGAACCTTGAGAGCAGAACGACATCATTCGATGATCTCTCATCTCTATTGCACAATTAATTTTTCATAAATAACCTTGAGAGAAACTAAGACTTTTTTATGGATACCACTTAAACATTTAAAGTCTGCATAGGAACCACTTCACTATAAGAAGCAGACCTTTCATTCTGTAAGAGGCACTGTTGTAGGCTTCTCTCTCTATGAAGCCCACTTATCTCTATATAGATGCCTTGTTTCTTTGTGTAGAAGATCCCTAGCTCTCTTTAGAGGAAGTACGAATTGTATATTGTGAGCATATATCTTTATTAGAAGGATGTCATAATTATTCCTAGTGATTCGATATCAAATTGAAAGGCTTGGTGATTTTGGTTATCACCATATCTAACGATCTCTATCTTAATAGCAAAATCATGCTTGTCATGCCAACATCCATCATATGGCTTTATGATTTATTCCTTTTTGCCAAATAAATCCATTTATCATTCTTGGTGATGACAATTGTATTCACCATTATATTTTTCCATTTGAAATAAAAGCACTCTCATATTTCACTTGTGTTTTTCTTTGACTGAATGCAAACACCCAAGCCTTGTATTAAACCATCTACTCTGATACTACTTGTTAGGATTCAAGTACTCTCTTATATGCAGAAAAATAAACTCCGAATATTAGATCCCACTATGATTGTCTACTTAAACAACTCTCTAATCCTCCACAACAAAACATAGTTGAGGAACCCTTTTACACCAACTCTCCCCATAGATATCAATCGTCAATCTCCCATCTCTATTTCACAGTTAACCAATCTCTAGGAAGAGAGCCTTGAGAGCAATTGAAACTTTCTCTCACTAAAAAGGAATACCAACCAAAATCTTTATAAAAATTGATTTTTTGAAATAAGCCAACCTCTCACTTTGCAAGAGGCACCATAGTAGTGTTTCTCTCTCCAAAGCCCACTTATCTCTATGTGAATGTCTTGTCTCTCTATGTTCTATGTGAAGGCATTGTCTCTCTATGTAAAAGATGCTTGCCTCTCTCTAGAGGAAGCCATATTTCTCATATAATGAGCTTCAAATAGGGTTAAGAATCCTATACCAAAAAACAATTATATAGATGTCATGTATATCTCAAAACCTCAGAGACATAACAAAGAGTCCTAATACAATTGGACTTCTATCCTGTTACCCAATCTTAACCATACTTGTTGTGGTAGGATTTCTTTGGTATGGTGATTATACTATCACTAGCTCCAAAACTACATCAATCAATGAAAAGAATTAAAATTTACTAATAAACTAATTCACAAGTAATATTCCTCTTGAAATGATTCATCTTTCTCAAAAGATTTTGCTTCTTCTGCATGTACACATACTTCTTGTCGAATTTTTGGAGTATGATATTTATGACATCATAATGGTTTCTCGCTTGCGATAATGAGTGCCTTAAAATTTGAAATTAGATTTTAGATGGGACCTTTAGTGAAATGATCCTGATCAAGGGATATCGAACATACGATCCATGTAAAATAATAATAATAAATAAAAAAGAGTGGGAATCTAGTGATCCAGGTGTTAAGTTTATGTGGCCATTAAAGGCCTTAAAAGAGCTTCTATAAATATTTTATATCGTAAAACATAAACTCAGTGGGAGTATAATCATCTTGTGAACTATATTAAACAAATGTTATTTGTCAATACTCAGACTTGGATCGACGTGCTAGGCCAGTCGATTTGGAAAACCCAAGGTACCTCGGCATAGAGTTAAATTGATAATGATTCAGTTGGTCATCCCTTGATGATTTTGGAGTTGTCTGAATAACTGAGCCGAGGGACTGTGTGGCCCTTGTGCGTGATGGTTGGCTTATAAAGACTGTGCCAAAGCCTCATTCATGTACCATCACACGACATTTACACATATAGTCATATCGACAAAGCAATCTATCTTTCATGTGCGAGAGATTACTCCTATGCACTACTAGTTACAACATAGTCTAGAGGACCATGCATTTGTCTTTAGGAGAGAACCTGTAATCGATAAATTGAGAATTGTGTTCCCTAGTTTATTGGCTGACTTTGATGTCCTAATCATAAACCTCTGCAGTGGACTGTGGGTCATAAGAACTGTTGGGTGAGTTGAGAAAGCTAGTGTGAATAATAGCCCACAATCGCAGGTGGAGTGCTCCAATATATTCATAATTCTTAGACCTATACGGATTTGATTCCCATCAAAATTAATTAGTTTCAATTAATTTTATATGATTTTTAGAATGATTAGTTGATTTTTTTTATTCTCTTGATATTTTATTTTTATCATTTAGAGTTATAATATAAAAAAAATTAATTTTCAATGTTTTAAAATCAAAGGGAAATAAGTTCTATTTTTAATCTATTTAATATTCACTAAAAATATGGGGGCGCCACCATGGAAGGTGGGGAGCCCATCATTATTATTTTAATAATAAAATAACATGAATTTGTGTGGAGCCCATTTGGAGCCACTTAGGGTAGCATGCCCCCAAATAAGGAGGGAAAGCATGTCATTTTGGTTCAAGCTCCCTCATGCTAAGATGGCTTTCTAAATTTTGTGGTAAAACCTTGTTAGTTTAGGAATCAATATAACGATTTTTGGTATGTCTTGTGAATCAAGATATTTGACTATTCAAAGATTACGTGAATAAAGAATGAATATTCATAAAAAGAAAAAACATAATTATATTTTTCTTATTTGAGTATTTGATGAGAAAATAAGTTTAAGAAATTGAGTATAAGGTTCTAGCACCTTCGTTTGAATCTTGATGATGGATCTAAGGAATTGATTGCTCACATCTCTCACCCCACAAATCTTTTTAGATCAATGATCTAGATTTGATCTCAATATAGATAATAAACCATAAGCATTCGAAAATCTATAAATAGGGGCCCCTCTCCCCTAAATCTCTACACCTCTCTTCTTATCTCTTCTCTCTCTCTATGTACTCTCTCTATTCTCTCTCTAGGGAGCCACCCCACACTAAAGCTTTCTCTCTCTAAAGGGGCATGCCCCAACCAAGGAAGGTTCTCTCGCTCTAACATTCTCTCTCTTTCTCGTCAAGGTTCTCTCGCTCTAACATTCTCTCTCTTTCTCGTCTCTCTAGGTTAAGCCAATTGGGTTTAACGGAGGTTAAGGCTTTTGAGGCTTTAGAAATTTGGTTCAAGATAGTTCTATATGTTTTTGGAGGGTTTTGCCCTAATTAGTAAATTTGATATCTCTCATTGATCATGAGCATCATTGGAAGGAGGAGACTCAATGTGGGATGTACTAAATCCGGTTGAAGTAATCTCCGGTAATTTTACTTGTTTTATTTTATGTTTTTTATTGTGTTTTTCTATTCCAATAAAGCAATGAGTCAAGTTTTTATTTATTGAATGAAGGAATTGTATTTAAGTGGTAGCAAGTGAAAACAATTTTGTTTATTTATTTATTTCAAGAGTGCTTTTATTTGTAATTGTACATTATAAGTAATCTTGCCGGTGAAAGAAAAAAACAATTTAAATTTATATACACCATGTTTTATCACATAATCCAACTTTCACCAGGGGGCATTGTCCCAAATCGCCCACCCATCAAAACCCCATCCATATCAAGCACTTCCCATTTAGATTGGCATTTCCAAAACCATGGTAACCATCAAGATCTCGCATATACGTGCAAATCTTTGAGCCTTAATTTGTTGGCTCAAGAGCATCCTGACACAAGCCAAGAATAGGGTTTCTCGAATTTTCTTTCTAGGAAAGAGATCGATAGTGTATGACAAAACTTCTTTGCTATACTTTGAAAGCGAAAAAGAAGAAGAGGCATATGAACTTTTAGACGAGGGACATTGATGGAATTCATGGCCATTTAAAGGCCTTGAGCTATGACATATTCATTAATTTCTTGTACTTCAAAAAATGTTTCTTCAAACAATAGCCCGTTATTTGCAGCAAAGTTCGTGACTTCAAATTTTATTCTATGTTTCCACCTTTTTCAAGTCTATTAAGCCTTTTATAGTCAATTGTGGATTGAAATAATTGATATAAGTGTACCCATCAATAGATTTGCAATTGAAAATAGGCCTGAAATCAAATCTTTGACGTCATTTTTTGGTGTTCTTCATGGTTTTGAAAAATTTTTGCCAAACTTGACATTTGGGCTCGTTTTTTTGCTGTTTCTCAATCAAAATCTAGGCCTTTAGTAGATGACAGAGTTAATCAGAAGATTGAAGTCCTAATTTCATCGAAAAACCAAAATTTGATGCTTAATTTTTACATATAGGGTATCGTCTCAATTATTATGAACTAAGTTGAAAAATATCTACCAACCAATCGATTTCAGGCATTTTTTTTTATCATTTTTCAATCAAATTTAGGGCATTTTGTTGATAGGTACTCGGAAGATTGAAGTCCTAATTTCATAAAAAGAGTCGAAATTTGGTGCTCAATTTTTACAGATTAGAGCATCATCTCAGTTTTTAGAACGGAGTTGAAAAAAATATGCCAACCGATCGATTTTGGGCCTTTTTTTTTTATCATTCATCTGTCAAGTTTTGGGGATTTTGTAAATTGAGTTACTCGAAAGATTGCAATCCTAATTTGGTTAAAAAATCGAAATTTGGTGCTCGATTTTTACAGATTAGGGCATCAACTCAATTTTTCTGAAATAAGTTGACAACAATCAGCCAACCGGTCGATTTTGGGGTCGTCGTTTATCATTTCTCAGTCACATTTTAGGGTTTTTGAAGATCACAAAGGTACTCAGAAGATTGCAGTCCTAATTTGGTCGAAAAGTCAAAATTTGTTACGTGATTTTACAATCGAGATCACATGTATAAATTTTATATGACTTTTCCTTATTTTTTTATATAAATTTTTAGTTGCTCGAGTAATTGTTTTTCAAATTCTTTTGCTAAAAAAATTATTATGAAAAAAAATATTTTTTTAATTTGAAATAATTATCTTCAATTTTGTCTCATTTAATTTACAATTTTATGGGAAAGAACTCAGATTTTTTAAATTTATCTCCAATTTTGTTTTAATGATCTAAATTCTAAACTTGCGGTATGTATGTTTTTCTTTTTTTTGTTAATCGGATTTGTTTTGCAATACTATTGTTAGAATTTTGATTTTAAATGTTAGAAAGTATATTTGTTCATTTCCTTAGATGCATTAATGAGCAATCATGTATTGTTATGTCCATGTAGACATTGTAACAAAATTGTGTTGCCTGTATTGATGGGAAAGTTTACTATACTTCCCCTACAACATAAAAGATACGTACTTCTCCTTTCATCCAGCCGTTCAATTAGATCTGGTGAGCCATTAACCATATAATCTAGATCCGATGTCTTAGAGTATTTTATTTTTTATTTTTTTGCTAGTTATATGACTATATTACATTTAGTACGTGCCATCACCTCAATGAGGCGCACCTAAATAAAATATTTTAAAAAATATTTTTTATAAAATAAAATTACCAAAATACCCCTGAAAATTTTAGGGGCATTAGTCATTTTATTTTAATGGAAATATTTTTTTAATATTTTTTATAGTTGTGAGTTCAAGAGAGGATTGGACGCCCAAATTTTGGTGTTCAAATCTCATATATAAAAATAAAAATAAAATGGTATAGATGGTGACATTGTGAGTGGGGCCATCTAACCCGTGCATTTAGAATGGACAGTTGGATAAGGTGAAGTATAGAAGTTTTATACTGGAGGAGAAGCATAGAAAGCTTACCCTATATTGTTATTGATATGATCGTGATGTTCTGAATCTGAATGAAGAGATTTTAATTTATTTTTCTTTATTTATTTTAGCTCTTTCATGATGATGGCAGGTTGAATATTCATCTCTAAGTATCACTTTATAACTCCCTCTATTAATGTCAATTTTTAAATTGTCTTGCATATCAGCCTAGTCTTTATATATGACTTTATATAAAAAGTTTTAATTTTTTTAGATAAATGTAGGTAATAAGATAATATAAGCTTAATGTATATTTTTCCATATTTTTTGGATTTTTGGGGGCTTTTGACCTATTTAAAAAAAAATTCTACTAGACCAAACCGGTTCCGTTAACCACCTAGTTAGGCCGGTTTCGATTTAACTGCTTCTGGGTCCATGTCCGGTGAATCGTTCCAATTCGATTTTTCCTACATTAGTTAAAAGTTATCTACCACTAAATTGAGAGGCCATTGTGTGAATAATGAGGTATATAAAGAAAGAAAAATTGTTTGGTGCATCCAAGCCCACACTTGTTACTATGCGGGCTTGGAGATCTACATGTGAGTCGGTGAACTCATATAAACTATGTCCAAAAGGGAAAAGGGCATTACCTCAACAATTTCCTTCTTCGTAGCACACACATGACTTTTTTTGTTTTTTGTTTTTCCGTGAGTCAATGGGGAGAGGGCCCTACCTTTGATAAGAATGGAGCTTAGGATGTAGCGTTACAAATCGTCAAGCGCCAACCAATTAAGCCAGACCTTTTTTCCTTATACACGACTTTCTATTGGCCCATCTTGGATTTGAAATAGTAAGTGTATGAACTAAAACCTTATTAGGTTTAACAATGGGTTGTGCGGACAGGCCTTGCCCTTTTTATCTTATTTCTTTCTTTGGTTCTATTTGATGCGGCTGACTTGACCAGTCTAGGGCCAGGCGAGGGCCTGTTCTTCCCATTCTTGGCTGGTCCAAGGGCTAGGGCCAGACTGGCTGGGCCCGTTGCCAAGCCTACGTATTGGTAATTAAGATCGGGAGGCCAAAGTCACCACCATAAGGAATTAGGTTGATATGATTTTTCCTTGAAGGGCACACCTTCAATCCTAGGTAAAGTAATAGCCTATTTATTTAATCCCTAAGCCTGTGAGAGTACTTGTGGACCGACCATGGGTCCATTTGGTTAGTTTGAGGGTAAGTAGTGATTATTAGTGTTATCTAGCCCTTTGTGTGAGGCCATGGGTTCATTTTCTTCTTGATTGAACAAAATCAAAGAAATATTTTCTCTCTAACAGACACTCTTAGATAACACTTGCCCACAAAATTTGTTTCTAATGAAAGCAATTACCAGAGTGACCATTTCTCCTTAAGGACATATTTGTTATTATGAAAGTATTCTTTCAGATTCTGAAAAAGTTTCGCATTTGATTCACACTTTCAATGAAAAGTTCAAAAACTAATTTTTCAACAAAAATTCTAATTCCTTTGTTAAAAAGTGAAAGATTAAGTTTTTAAGGGGGGTAAGAACTTTATCTTTCATAACTTTTTTTTGTTCATCGCTATTCACTATGTATAACATTAGTATTATTAATATGATATAATATAACATAATATTATCATTTATAATATTATATTATATATTATATATAATATATAAATATCTTGTATTATATTACAATATATATTATATTATATGTTATATTTTATATTATATGTTATATATAATACAAATATATATTAATAAAATATATTATTATTATATTATATATGTTATGAGTAATGATCCTATGAGACCCTCCCACACTCAGTTGTATAGGGCCCCAAAGGATCACTATTAAATTTGGCACAAATATCTAGAGATAACTTTTCTAGAGATCGGTGCCAAATTTAATGGTGATCCTTTAGGGCCCTACACACATGGGTGTGGGAGGGTCTCATAGGATCATTACTCATATGTTATGTATTTATATTTGTATAGTTAATATGTTTATGTTATCAAACACAATACCTAAAACTTTCTTAATATTCCAGCATATTATCAAACACAGTATCCATAACTTATTTAAACATTTCAAAACAAAACATTTCACTTTCTAGAAGATTTAAAAACATTCATATTTCCAGAAGATATCTTTCAGAAAAATAAATGTGCACTAAGTGTAACTAGAACTTTTCTATTTTTTTTCTTTTGCTTCATCTCCCTCTCTCTCTCTCCTCT